>SNQJ01S0029203.1:15044-29874 GCA_010110895.2 Picea sitchensis
ATGGTGTTTTCCGAGAATATTTAGACAAGTTTGTCATTGTATTTTTGGATGACATCCTTGTATATTCCAAGTCATAAGACGAGCATGAGAATCATTTGAGGATGGTGTTGCAAGAATTAAAGGAGCATCAGTTGTATGCCAAATTAAGAAAGTGTTCATTTTATAAGAGGCAATATTTGGGACATATCATTTCAGAGGATGGGATAGTAGTAGATCCTGAGAAGATAGAATCCATTAGAGAATGGTCAATGCCAAATAATGTGACAGAGGTCAGGTCATTCATGGGCCTTGTAGGCTACTACAAGAGATTTATTGAAGGATTCTCAAATATTACACACCCAATCACTTCCTTACAAAAGAAGGGTGTGAAGTTTCAGTGGACATTGGATTGTGAAAAGAGTTTCCAACACTTGAAACAATTATTGACAAGTTCTCCAATACTAAGAATTCCATACCCAAATGAAGACTTCATTGTTTGCATAGTTGCATGTAAAGAAGGACTTGGTAGAGTCCTGAGTCAAAATAGGTTTGTTATATGTTGTGAATCAAGGAAGTTGAAGGAGCATGAAAGACACTATGCCACTCATGATTTGGATTTGACATCCATAGTGCATGCCTTGAGGAAATGGAGACATTACCTCATGGGGAAAAGGTTTGAGTTGAGGATGGACCATAATGGTCTGGAATATTTATTTGATCAACCAACTCTAAATGTTAGGCAAAGCAGATGGTTAGAATTTCTAAGTGAATATGACTTTGATATAAAGCATATCAAGGGGAAAGAGAACAAAGTGGTTGATGCACTCAACAAAAGAGTGCATGAAATGCATGCTACAACCATTAGCATGTACCAATCAGATTTGAAACACATAATTATAGAGGCTGCCAAATCAGATTTGCAATACAAGGAATTAGTGGAAAAATTACAGCAAGGTAATTTGCAGTAGAAAATTGAAGAATACGAGCTAGATAATGATGAAATTATGAAGTACAAGGGCAGAATTTATGTACCAAATTCTCAAGAATTGAAAAATATGATATTGAGGGAAATGCATAATGTACCTTATGTTGGGCACCGAGGTTATTAGAAAACTATTGCAGCTATCAAAAGCCAATATTATTTGTTAGGCATGAAGAAAGAAGTTGTTGATTTTATTGCCAAATGTTTGGAATATCAAAAGGTAAAGGCTGAGAATAGACACCCAGATGGTTTTCTATAGCCATTACCCATTCCTGAGTGGAAAGGGGAAGTTGTAACAATGGATTTCATCACCAAAGAACCCAGAACAAACAAGCAACATGATTCTATCATGGTAGTGGTGGATAAGCTTACAAAAGCTTCTCATTTTATTCCAGTTAAGCTCACTCACAAGGCATCCAACATTGTTGATGTTTATATGAGAGAAATATCTAGATTACATGGCATACCCAAGACAATTGTGTCTAACAGAGATCCAAAATTTACCTCAAAATTTTGGAAAGGATTATTTAATGGATTTGGAACAAATTTGAATTTTAGTATAGCTTATCATCCATAATCATATGGACAAACAGAGAGGGTGAATCAAGTGATTGAGGATATGTTGAGGATGTATGCGATGGATAAACCATCAAAATGGGAAGACTGCCTACACTTTGTAGAGTTTGCTTATAACAATGGGTACCAAACATCTCTAAAGATGAGCTCATTTGAGGCACTTTATGCAAGAAAGTGCAACACACCGGTAAGTTGGGATAACCGAGAAAATAGAGCAGTGGTTGGGCCATATTTACTTACGGAAATGGAGGAGAAAATGTTGAAAATAAAACAAAATTTAAAGTTATGTTGATAAGGGAAGAACTCACAGGGAATTTAAAGTTGGGGACCACATATTCTTGAAAGTGAGGGCTAAAAGAAGTTCCCTGAAGTTGGGAAATTGTTCAAAGTTGGTAGCTCGCTATTGTGGGTCATTTGAAATCCTAGAGAGGATTGGTCTAGTAGATTATATGATTCTATTGCCTGCATATATTTCTGTTCATAATGTATTCCATGTATCATTGCTCAAGAAATATATACCTGATGTTAATCATGTTATTGATTTGAATTTGATTCAGGTGAAGCAAGAAGGCGATTTCCAAGTGCATCTAGTATGCATTTTGGATCGGAAAATAAAACAGCTCTAGAATCGAGCCATAGGGCTTGTAAAGGTTCAATAGACCTGGTACGGACCTGAGGATGTTACATGGGAGCATGAGGATGCAATGCGGGCAGAATACCTACATCTTTTTGAGGATTTTTGAAATTTTGTTGTATATGTGCACATAATGCACTGAGGATAGTGCATAAATAAGGGGAGTGGATTGTAATATCCCTAGGCCGAACCCAATTGTAATGTAAATGAAAATGTACTTAAGCTGGTGAGTTGTTTGACACCAATTTTGTATGCACCTTCCATGGTATAGTGTGTGCATATACTGCACAATAAAATGAGGAAGTGTTCACATTCCAGGATACCACGTGTAACAACTTAAGTGTGCGCGATTTTGAGGCCAAGGATCCTTTGTGTATATGAGGTGTTTTATAGGCTGGTGGGCAGTTATTATAAGCTAGGATGCTTATGTTTTGAATTAGGCTGGAGAGCCTAGATGTTAAATCCCGGTGCGCCTATTTTTGTATATGCCTCATCATTAATATAAAATACATCGTTGCGCACAGACCGACCATGATAAAAGAGTATGGACAACTAAAATCCACTAGTTAGGGAAGGGGGGGGTCTAAAATTTAAGGAAAAGGGCTAAGATAGGGAGCTTAATCCAAAAAGGAATATTATATTAATATTCCTTAAAGTATAAAGTATGGATAATTATTTTATCCTAAGTTCCAAAGTTGGGGACAAGTGAGCCAAAGTAGCTCCCAACATGACAAGTGTCAAGTTGGGGACATGCATACTTATTGTTTGGACTTAGTTCATTTTCCATCATTCCTTCCACCATTCAATCATCCATTCGAGTCATACCAAGACCATTCACTCATGCAGTCAACTATCCTCCATATTTGTTGTCATTGTATCTAAACCTGTATCCATAGCCATAATGGTTTATGTAGTTGGTTAGTTGGGGAGCTAGATTGAAGAAGCGGGTTGTCAGGCCCGTGGGATATTGAAGAGGTCGCTTGTCAGGCCCATGAACAATCTCTCTAGGTGAGAGAATTGTTGAGAATTGATTTCTGAAGGTGCTAAACTGTAGCTACATGGATTTGAGACTACCTGTCCAACCTGTTGTTGAATCCCGGAAAGGAAGTGGGGCAGCCAAAGGACTATTGAGCAGAGAAGGGGCACACTTCCTCGGGTGGGACAGACATGTGGGGAATGAGGGAATGTAGGCTGTTAGTTTGACGAGGCACATGTGACAGAGTCTTTCGTGTTGTCCATGATCCATTATCCTAGTTAGGAACCCCTTTACTCGGGTGGAGTTTAGTCCTAGCTCGGGGGTGACTCACTACTGAGAGTGATGAGAAGTGTGTTCTAAGTCTGGGAGGTTCATGGAAGGTCTGCACGCAGTTGGTGATATTATTACCAAATTGTGTGATAAATTTACCTGCTGCATTATTATTTACGGGTTTATTTTTATGGGTTTATCTTATGTGTGGTTATAACTGTCTCTATATTTATGGGTATTTCCTGTATATGTTGCATGTATACATTTATTGTTATTTCAGTGTGAATTTGTGTATTTACAGATGTATTTGTCTCTTTACGTTTTATATATATATATCCGCAAGAGTTATGTGTGTATATATTTTAATTGCATGCAGTTCGAAAAATTTATGTGGCATAAGTTGAGTTGGATGTTGGTTATGTTACAGTATGTTCCGCGGAGAGAATGAAAGAGTTTTTTGGAATAGCATGGCCCAGCCATGGGTGGTCGGGCATGTTACATTTTCATACCATGATCTCGGTGCCTGTTTCATACCATATAAGGACTTCTTTAACCCACAGACCAAATGCTCTTGTCCTTTATTTACAAACCATTAAGGATGAACTAGGTAAACTTCCTCTTTCAACTCTTGATTAAGAAAAGCATATTTGACATCTAACTCATGTATTTTCCAATCATGTTTTGTAGCTAATGCAATCAATACTCTTATTTTGTTCAAGTTAACTACCAATACAAAAGTGTCTTCATAATATATTCCCTCCTTCTGAGAATATCCTTTTGCAACCAACGTGGCTCTACATTTATTAATGCTACCATCTGGTTCAAATTTAGATTTATACAACCATTTTCTTCTAGTAGGGACTTTATTTTCAGGAAGTTCTACTAATTCCCATGTTTGATTTTTTATAAGATATTCATATTCTTCATTCATTGCATTTCTCCATTCTTCATGTTCTTTATCTTGTTCATAGTTTATAGGTTATACAACATTCATTACATGGGACATCAATGCATAATATTTATACGTTAAAGGTGGTTGGGTTTGTCATGTTGACCTCCTTGGTCCTTCACTGCTTCCATCTCTTCTCTTGCTTTGTGGTGACTCCTATCCACTTAATATATCACTACTGCTTGAAGTGTCCATATTTCTTTCATTTCATTCTTGAACCTATACCTGATCATTTTCTTGTACCTTTTCTTGTTCATGTTCAACTCTTGTTTCTATTTTGGTATAATCATCATGATAAGAAGCGGACCATGTGCTAGTATTATCACTTTCAACGGGATTCTCATGGAGCACAACATCTCTACTTGTAATCAATTTATGTGAAATGGTATCAAACAACTTGTACACTTTATGATCATCACAATAGCCAATGAAAATGCACTTACTTGACTTTGCATCAAGCTTTCTTCTTTCATCCTTTGGAATATGAGAAAAATATTTGCACCCAAACACTCTAAGATGACCAACTTCAGGTTTGTAGCGATGAATGGTGCCTAAAGATCTAAACATGTAGTTGGACTTCTATTCTTTAAATAAACAACAGTGTTAATGGATTCATCCCAAAAAACATTAGAAAGGTTTTTACCTTGAAGCATACTGCGAGCACATTCCACTATTCTGTTCTTTCTCTCTGAAATTCCATTTTGTTGAGGTGTATGTGGTACTGTAAACTGTTGATGAATCCCATTACTTTTACAATACTTATTAAATGCTTCTTATTTGTATTCTCCACTTTAATCAGAACTAAGAACTTTAATGCATTTTCTTGTTACTTTTCAACCATAGTTTTGAATTCTTTGAAGTACTCAAACACATCACTTTTCCTTCTTATGAAATAGGCCCAAGTATACCTAGATCTATCATCAACAAAATGAGAAAGTATGATGCTCCACCAAGCGACCTTGTTTGCATAGGTCCGCATACATAAGTGTGAATCAATTCAAGTATTTATGTTTTTCTTTTCTCTTTGTGTACAGGAAATTATTCTCTATGTTGCTTACCAAGTGCACATGCTTCACATTCAATATGATCATTTTTCATAACAGGAAGACCTTCAACCATTTTTTTCTTTTGTAATAATATCAAATCATTGTGATTAAGATTCTCATACCTATGATGTCATAACTCTTCTGTTGACATTGTTGTAGATGCCAATGCTTGATGACCCTTCCTGGTCACATCCAACTTATACAATCCTGCAACTCTGGTACCTATGGCAACAATCCTCTAGTGATCTTGGATATCCTTTACAACACACCCTGACTTAACAAATTCCACCTTTAGGTCTTGATCAATAATAGTAGAAACAAAAATTAAATTCTACTTGATACCACCAGGATTTGTTTCTTTTGTCCATCAGGCATATCCACACATATCATTCCATAACCTTGAACTTTAAGAGATTTTTTATCTCCTAGATAAACACATGCACCATTATTGTTCTCATAATACTTATCATATTTTAAGGAAATAATATTTTATATTTAAATTTTAGTAAAAAATGTTTTAAATGGATGAAATTATATATATTAATTATTCATATTGTAAAATCAAATTACAAAAACAATTTAAAATATTCTATCTTTAATTAAAATTATTAACTAAACACTCTAAAATTACAATTTTAATTAAAAAAATTATTCAAATTTAAATAAAAACAAAAACAGTTTAACAAATATGAAAAAATGAAAATAATATAAAGTTTAATACATTTGTAAAACACATTCTTATAGTTATAAACAAATTTGTTAAACACCTCCGTTTGAAAAAACTACACATGGACAATACTTCCACATAAATTTCGAAACAAAAATTGCATTCCAATAAAAACTTTACACCAGACGTAACTTCGACTTTGTGTGAAAGGGCGACTGTTTTCAATTCTCTGTCGCAACCGACACTGTTTTAGATGAGTGCCGTATCGAAATACTCTTACAAACATTGAATCTCATCTGCACAATATCTATCTGATTACGTTAAAGGCGTATACCTATTGACAATGGGCACAATTAATGATCTTTTAATCTTATTTAACCTTAAACCCTAATCTGATGACTATGCATTGAAGATTCTAGCATATTCTTAGTCGTCCTCCAAAATCAATGGATCAGATTTATTGTTCATAACTTTTTTGCATTTATCAAAACATCCGTTAACATGTTTACTTTTTCACATTTACCTAATCATATTAAAAAATTACTATTCACCCATATAATTGCCACGTTTAATTAATTACCAATAAATAAAATCTATAAAACTTTTTTCATACCACGTTTGAATTATTACCCGTGACTGCTTCATCTTCATTACCACGGATCCCATGTATGTGAATTGTGATGCCACGTTCTGCATGCGTTTCTGGAAAGCCGCCAGGTGGAGCGCAGAGTCGCAGGTCAGGAAGGTGAAGAGTGCAGAGCCGCCAGGAAGGTGAAGAGCGCAGAGTCGGATCCAAAAGCAACGGACGCTTCAAAGGACTTGCCATTGATTAAATATATTGGTTGTTGGAAAAAATTCATTTACTTTTGGGGTTCGATTTTGAATGATTGTAAAAAATTAAAAAATTAGGTAAATGTTTACTTTTCACAGCGAATACCTTTCGGCGTTCTCAGCCGCCAGTTAGCGGCTGTGCTAGTAGATAAATACAAACAAACTCTGTAGGCATTCCAACAATAGTATGCTCAGTAATTATATTCCTCGGATGCCTATACATATTTTTACAGACAGACGAAGCAGTGCGTGTATATATATCGAGAATAGAAGGATTAGAGAACTAAATTAAATGACCTAAACACTAATTTGACTTGAATGTCAGGGCTGCTATAGAGGAAGCTTGACACGTACGCTTTATACAATTATGACAAATTCATGGTCCTCTTTTTTCAAATAAAGCTCATACTCTCACCAACTATTCGCCCGCCGACTGAACCATCATCGTATCTATAACCGGCACCGCCTCCTGGGATTGGCTGTGCTCTAAAACCATCCAACGATTCAATTTGGGGATGCTCTCGTTGGACTTTCTCGACCTGTCCACGTGACCAATTCCACGTGCCGAAAATTAACTTTTGACTCTATGTCCATGTGACGAATCATGTGACAGAGTATTTATGTCGGACGAGTAATAATATAGATGATTTTCTTTTGCGTTGATAAATCTTTTTTAATTTAGGGTGTAATAAAGTTGAAAAATATTTATATTTTTAGAATTTAGAATTAATAAAAATCTCAATATTTAAAAATATTTGGGATGGTAAACATATTTATAACATGTGGGTCTAATGGTTAAGAACATGTGTTTTCTCTTAAGAGGTCACATGTTCAAATTCAAAGGGGGTAGGGTATGTATACCTACCAGTCAAATCGTAACCTTAAAAATAGATTATTATTATTATATTTATATTGAAGTTTAGGAAGATTGGTAGTGTGATAAATATTTTGAAATTTAGATCTAATATAGGTTGGGTGTCAAAAATGTGACACACTTTTTCATCCCATGACCTTTTAGGAATTGACCAAGGCCTAATTTTATTATGGAACTTGTAAGAATTTGTTTTTATCTTAGCAATGTTTTTTTTTTTTACACTTGTAAAAACAAAAAGATAATTTTGATTTTCCAAATTATTATTAATGTATTTATATTTACATAATAATAATATTTATACTATTTTTATTATTTATGTATCAATTTAAAATCTTTTTATTTTTATAAAATAATTATATGTAATAATATATTTATATATTTTATTTATGTATAAATTTGAAATTTTGTTCTCTTTATTTATTTATTTATATATTAATGCCTAATAATATATCTATCATAATCCCCCGGATGGGGTGTTAGTGCAGACCACATGGCGCACAGAGGGAGAGCAGATGAGCCAGCAAGGCAGAGCGCCATGTGACCAGCTCGTGCCGACGACCGCCGACTCTACCCGTCATTAAGTAGCCTTCATGTCGATTGTAGCAGCATTAATTTTGTTTCACCCGACCTCCATTACGCATTGTTCTATGGCTTCTCCATCTGCTTTTGCTCCTCTCCCTCTCTCGATGACCGACTCCCACTTTCCTCCACTGCCCTGGCCTGGTTATGCTTGGACTTTCATGGTGCTCACAGGCCCCGGCCATCTCCAAGCTCTCTACATTTGCCTGGAACACCAAATCCTTTTCCGTATTCAAATTATGCCGCGTCAACGAGGATGGTTGTGAAGGGGCTCTCCTTGGCATCCTCCTCGGCCCCGAGCATCTGTTTCTCCCCCTGGTTCTCCCTCAACGCTCTCCTCGCCGCCTCTGCAACCCAAGCTAGAACCTCTCACTTCCTCCACCTCGCCTGTCTCTCGGTTTGATTGTTTAGCCATTATTGAAAGCTTGCTCGGCTCTTCTTTGCGCCACCTTTCCATCCCACCGAACTCCAGAACCTTCAATCCTTCCCATGCACCGGTTACTGGTTCCTCAAGGCTTCCCATGGGGGCACCACCTCCTATTCGAGCTGCCCGAAACAACACGTCTGCGTCTACCGACTCCACGCCTGATCTGCAACTGAAAGAGAGTTTCACCATCCTCTATGATCTGGTCTTCGAACTCCGTCAGGGAATGGAGAACCTCCAATTTTGAATGCATCTTATGGATGGAAGGATCTTGACCCTCCTTTAGATCCTATCTACCTTCCAAGACACTTCTCCCTCCAACCCAACAGGCACGGCTTCAGCAGGGGCGCCCTACTCAGAAAGCGACGACAGAAATGTTAGGACACATAGTGTAGCAGAGGTCGTTGTGGAGCAGGTCCAGCATGAGGACATGGAAGTGGCGAAAACCACAGGCCCGCATGTGCACGCTCCGTCTGGAGACGCCCTGCCAGCTGCCAACAGGGACGAGTGCACAGTGGACGCTGACATGCATTTGGAAAGCAAAGGGACACCCGTTGAGGAGGAGCCTTGGTACGCGGTCGTTCTTGCCACCTGGCCAGGTTACTTTCCAAGTGTATAACCGCTCAAGGGATCTTTTTTTTTTAATAGTTTCTTCTTTTAGTTACAATTTAGTCAGCTTAGCTTTGTTCTTTAAGACTGTTAGGTTTTCAGATGCCAAACTTACCCGACTAGCTGAACTAGTTTCTCATTTTTGGGGCAGTTCAGTAACTACAGTCCGGTTGTTATCAAGTTTTTGTAACTCTGGTCTGGTTTTTTGAAGGCCTTTTATATATATAACCTCTTACTTACAATATATATATATATATATATATATATATATATATATATATCATAATGATTATTTGATTTAGGGTTTTGAATATCATTCGTTCCATTTAGTCTTGTAGAATTTCTAATTGGTACTTTGAACCTACAACAACATGCAATTAGTGCACAAGCTAATTCCAAACCATTTGCACCTATGTGCAATTCATATTTCATTAAAATTGGAAAAATAATCCAGGAGACTATCAAAATTGAGTTTTATTTCTGTTTTTTAGATTTCCAATGGTCACCACCAAATTCCTAGTGGCATGCTTCATTACAATACTATAGATTTAATAAGAACCTGAAAATTTGTGGTCGTCCACCTTGAACATGTCGCAAAAAATGACATGGAGTTTGACATTTTGGGACCCTCTCAATTGAAGAGATGCACACTTTACACCAAAACATACATTGCAGAAATGGGCAACATCAATGAGGTAAGGGAAGACTAAACATAAAAGTGTTATTCAAGGTGGAGTTAGCAGAAGTATATAAAAGGAATCCTACTTATTATTTGATTTAGGGTTTTGAATATCATTCGTTCCATTTAGTCTTGTAGAATTTCTAATTGGTACTTTGAACCTACAACAACATGCAATTAGTGCACAAGCTAATTCCAAACCATTTGCACCTATGTGCAATTCATATTTCATTAAAATTGGAAAAAAATAATCCGAGACTATCAAAATTGAGTTTTATTTCTGTTTTTTAGATTTCCAATGGTCACCACCAAATTCCTAGTGGCATGCTTCATTACAATACTATAGATTTAATAAGAACCTGAAAATTTGTGGTCGTCCACCTTGAACATGTCGCAAAAAATGACATGGAGTTTGACATTTTGGGACCCTCTCAATTGAAGAGATGCACACTTTACACCAAAACATACATTGCAGAAATGGGCAACATCAATGAGGTAAGGGAAGACTAAACATAAAAGTGTTATTCAAGGTGGAGTTATGAAAGTATATAAAGGAATCCTACTTGTTATGAAAGTGAAGAAGGTTGGAAACATGTTTCTGTTAGAAGGAAGAACCGAGTCAGATCATGCGACAGTTGTATTCGAGAATGACAGTGATTCTATTCAAATGTGGCATCAATGGTAGGGCCATATGAGAAAAAGAGGATTGAAGGTATTATATGATCACAAGTTACTTCCTAGTTTAAAGTCTTTAAAGTTATATTTTCGCAAGCATTCTATTTATGGAAAACAAAATAGGCAGAGATTTAAAACTGAAAGACACACCAGTGAGGGAATCCTTAATTGTATCCATTCTGATGTTTGGGGACCATGCCATACTATTTTGTATCGAGTATTATCATACTTTGTTACTTTTAAAGATGATTTGTCTAAGAAGGTGTGGATATATATGTTGAAAAGAAAGGTTGATGTATTTTCTTTTTTCAAGCAGCTTAGATCTTTAGTGGAAAAGAGGACTGGTAGGTCCATTAAATGTTTAAGAACTGATAATGGTGGTGAATTTAAGTCAATGGAATTTGAGAACTATTGCAAGGATTTTGGGATTGATAGGCATAAAACTACTACCTACACTCCTCAGCAGAATGGAGTTGTTGAATGCATGAACAAGACTCTTCTAGAGAGAGCAAGGAGTATGATTAGTAACACCAACTTGTAGCAGGAACTATGTGTAGAAGAAGTAACTACAACTTGTTATCTGGTGAATCGATCACCATCAACAACAATAGAGTGCAAGATTCCTAAAGAGGTATGGATAGGTCACCTTTGCAATTATTCTAATCTTAAAGTTTTTGGTTGTGAAGCCTATGCTCTAATTCCAAAACATCAACGTTCTAAATTAGATCCAAAATAAAAAAGGCTTATCTTTGTTGGATATGATGATGGTATTAAGGGGTATAGGTTGTGGGATCCTACTGCCCACAAGATCACCATTAAAAAAGATGTAATATTTGATGAATCATCTCTCACAAAATCAGATGTAGATGTTCAAATGAAACATGTAGAAGTACTGAAATATCAACAGATTCAGTTTGAAACTCATTCAACTACAGATGAAAGTGAACATGAACACGTTTCTGAATATGTTCATGAAGAGGTTCCTACAGAAGAAAATATGGATGATAATGACATTCAACAGATTGTGGATGAACCAAAAATTTCCCTAAGGAGGTCTACACGTGTCAGAGTTCCTCCAAGAAGGTATGATGATTTTGCTTCATCAGTTTATTTAAGTACTAATGATGATGAAACTTCGTGCTATCAGGAAGTTGTGGAGGGTTCTAACAGTGAAAAATGGAAAGAAGCAATGAAGGGTGAAATGAATGATTTAGTGAAGAATGCTACATGGGACCTGGTAGAACTTCCAAGAAACAGGAAAATTGTAGGTTGCAAGTGGGTCTACAAGCTGAAGAAGGGTGTTGATGACAAGGTAGAAAGGTACAAAGCAAGGCTGGTTGCGAAAGGATATTCTCAGAAAGAAGGTATTGACTTTTATGATATGTTTTCACCAGTTGTTAATATTTTTTCAATTCAAATTGTGTTAGTATTAGTTGCGTCACTTGATTTGGAGTTGAAGCAGCTAGATGTTAAGACTTCTTTCTTACATGGAGATTTGGATGAGGAGATTTACATGGAACAAACTAAAGGGTTCGTTCATAATTGCAACAAGAAATTTGTTTGCAAGCTCAAGAAATCATTGTATGGTCTAAGATAGTCGCCTAGACAATGGTACAAGAAATTTGACTCTTTCACGATGAGCTAGAATTATACAAGGAGTAATTATGATCATTGTGTTTACTTTAAGAAATTGAATAATGGCATATTCATTATCTTAGTATTGTATGTTGACGATATGCTTTTAGCAAGAAAAATCATAACTCAGATCAACAGGTTAAATGCTCAAATGGCTAGGACGTTTGATATGAAAGATCTGGGAGAAGCAAAGCAGATTTTGGGCATGGAGATATTCAGAGATAGGAGGAATGGTAATATTTGGTTGTCACAACATAAGTATTTCAAGAAAATACTTTTGAGGTTTGGTATGAACAGTGTGAAACTAGTTTCTGTACCTTTCGCTTCCCATTTTAATCTTTCTTCAAGATTATGTCCTAGTACAAAAGAAGAAAAGAAACATATGTCTCGATACCATATGCTAATGCAGTAGGGAGTTTAATGTATGCGATGGTCAGTACAAGACTAGACATTTCACATGCAGTTGGGGTTGTCAACATATATATGGAAAATCTAGGTAAAGAGGACCGGGCAACAATGGAATGGGTTCTTCGGTATCTGAGGGGCACAAGTGATCACTGTATCACCTATAATGGTGGTTGTGAGTTAGTTTATGGATATGTTGATTTTGATTTTGCAGGTGATTTGGACAAAATGAGGTCAACTTCAGGATATGTTTCTACTCTTGCAGGTGGAGCTATTAGTTGGATGTCAAAGCTACAGAGCATTGTTGTTTTATCCACTACAGAAGCATAATACATAGTTGCTTCACATGCTTGCAAAGATGCGGTTTGGTTAAAAGGTTTGTTTGGTGAGTTTGGAAGGATGCAGGACAAAGTAAAGCTACTTTGTGATAGTCAAAGTGCTATTCACTTGGCCAAGAATCCAGCCTACCACAGTAAAACTAAACATATTCCTATTAAGTGCCATTTTGTAAGACAAATCATCGATGACGGTGGAGTTTCTCTTGAAAAGGTTCATACAAAAGAGAACTGCGCAAACATGTTCACAAAACCAGTACTTTTAGAGAAGCTACGATGGTGCTTGGCTTCTCTTGGTTTGCATAAAAGGTGATGAACAAAAGAAGGAGCAAGGTATCAGGTTAATTGTTGTCAAGGTGGAGATTGTTAAACGGTGACAACAATGCGTCAGTTAGGTGACTGTCATTCTTCCACAACTTGACTGTTGTTGAAACAAACAACCGTAAATAGAATTAGATTGTTTTGTAATTAATGAATTCAGCTTCTTGAAACAGTGAGAAGAAAACTATAAATTCATGTATGCTTCTGCTTAGTTGGATTGGTTTTGTGGCTAACTGTTCTAACAACAGTAAATAGATTCAATGAAAGAAATCAATAAAAGATAACAACAATCCCACAAATAAGTGGTACAATCTTTTAAAAGAGAAACATTGATAGAGTAATTATTCTTATTGTTTAAAGGAGAATTACAACAACCAAACAAACTTACAACCATCTTACACACTTTATTTGCTTTTATGGGATTACATAGATTTATAGCATCTCTTTTACAGTTACACAAAACTGAACAATTTAATATGCACCCATCTATATTCTATTTTAAGTTGATTTTGTCTCAACTAAAACATAATAATAAGAGCCAAGAAACGCCCATTTCCAATCCCCTCAAAATCCGTGAAAAATTAGTTGACATGTTTCAACATTCGTTACCCCTTTTCCTTGAATACTCATAACCCAATTAGGGGTATATGGAAATGCAAAACAACATCAAAACCCAGTGGAGGGAGTGGGAATATATACCAACATGCTTTGGTTTGGATTTTTAGGATATGCTTTCCAAGTTGAACGAACCCAAGTGGATCTCCATCGTTAGCAAGGACGATTGCATCTCATTGCTAGAGCTATTTAGGCGTGGAGTGGAGTAGTGCTGGAGGTTCAGGAGAATGTTGCCCGGAGTGTTGGAGTTAGTGTGGGTTCCGTCAATGTCAATGACGACGACACTGAAATAATTTGTAACAGAAGAGATGATCTCATTTGTAACAGAAAGGACGATCTCATACCCATGGGCTCGTTAAAGTTATTAGTTTGTAACAGAAGAGATGATCTCATTTGTAACAGAAAAGACGATTTCATACCATGGGGTTGTTAAAGTTATTAGTTTAGATCATAGTTTAAACTTTTTATTATTTGATTTTTTTTAACTATTTAAACTAATTTGAAATTTAGATTTTAATAAAAATGATTTAAAATTGATGAAATTACATGTATTTATTATTAATATTGAAAAACATAATTATAATAAAAACAATTTACAACTATAAATTTATTTTTAATTAAAATTATTAACACTGCAAAATTTCAATTTTAGTAAAAAAATTATGAATATAAAATAAAAACAATTAACAATAATGAAATTTAACAAATTGGTAAAACACATACTTATAAGCAAATTTGTTAAACACATCTCCGTTTGAAGAAATTAAAT
>SNQJ01S0029203.1:42508-60119 GCA_010110895.2 Picea sitchensis
ATGAGATTCATTATTGGATTTTGAACTAGCATGAATGGGATATTTACCTTGTACTCCAACTGCTGTGATCTTTCCTTCGTCTCCTGAATCAGAACCAAGATCTTGTTGCACTGTAGCATCAATTTTTGTCTTCCCCTTTCCACTAAACTATTTCGATCTCTTCTCTCGATGTAGTTTCCAACAATGTTCATCATCGTGACCAATTTTATTGCAATGAGTGAACTATGACTTTCCTTCTTCTATCTTTACTGTGGAGGTCTTCTTGTCCTCCCTTTTAAACTTCTTAACTATCTTATGTGGGAGATTGGAAGGTTTCTTTGTGGGATCTTCTTGAACATGCTTTCCCCTATTCCTAAGGTGAGTGTCTTCAACACAAACTTCGTCAAGACTAGTGGGGTTAAACAATAGAAAAGTATGATGAATATAACTGTGAAGTGCACCAATATACTTCATTAAAGTTTCGTAATAATCAAAAGGAATGTTTAATGCAAGAGCTTTCTTCCTAAATTTTTCTGTGAAACTTTGTACAGTTTGAACTTTACTTTGTCTTAAAGTTTTCCATTCCATCATTGCTTTATGTAAATAACCCAATGGATAAAATTGCTTCCTTATCGTTGATTTAAATTCTAACCATCATGAAAGAAGATTAACACACTTACTTATGTCCTGAAATTTTCTCTCCCACCATATGAGAGCGGTGCCTTCCAACCAAAGAGAAGCCAATTTAACTTTAAATTCCTCTTCATCAATCCATTGAACACAAAATATACTTCAACCTGTCAGATACAATTATCTAGCTTTTCAAGATTAACATCTCCATTAAACATAGGTAAATCAAATTTTACATCAAGAATTGATAATGGTTTCTTAAANCCCCTTGATTTACTGAAGCATCATCATCAACTTGTGCTTCCTTTTTCTTCCCTTTATTCTTCATCCTCTTCTAGTAGTCTCCATACATTCGTTCGACCATTTCTGATATGCGATAAAAGACCATATGAAAGTTTTTCTCTTGTTTATCACGCTTTTCCTCTTCTGCCATTTTCTTCCTTCGGGATGCATGACCAACTTCGGGATTGAAAGTATTAAGAGTTCCTTCACCCTTGTTATGATTGTCCCTAATAAGCATTAACACTCAAAAATTCATGTCAAATATGATTGCTCTAATACCAACATGATCCAAAATCTTTTCATTGAAGTGACTTATAAAGAATTGTGTTAAATGAGAATAAATTAAAGTGCACCATTAAAGAAGGAAAAGATCAATAATGAAGAGACATAAGCATCAAATTTGAACACAAAACTGATAACGGGTTTCATCCTTGGTGGACTACGTCTCCGGGTCCTGCTCTCAAATGGGTAGGCCTTTTTATTAACTCAACAAAAGAATTTGGTAAAATACATAAGTAAACCTCATTCTGGAATTAAGATACATAAACTTTGCTCAGATTCAAAAACATACAACACTATTGAATTCATGGCGTCGAATTACCCAAAAATGACTATCTCCACACCTCAGTCCGACTTTGTCACTCCTAGGCCCAAGAGAAATTTTGTCTCGGTTTCCGTGCTCTACAACCTGCAATTAATTCCAAAAAAATTCCTCGTAGACCATGCCCGACCGTACCATCGCGCGCCTCCTCCCTGTGCACTGGCGGATTCAAAATTTAAATAAAATCTACGAGCCTTGTAACCAATGGGGTCGTTTGGCCTATTGGTTAGTGGAGCTATAGTTAAGGTGTAAAAAATAGGGGAGGTCCTCAGGTTGAGCCTGTGAGCCTCCCCTTTTGGGTGTTTTTTATAACTTATATATATTGTATATGGTGGTTTCGCAAATCTTGGAGGTAGTTTAGATATATCCGTTGGGCCTCTAGATCTGGTGGGGTTTCACCAGATTTGGCAGACCCACCATTTCTTTTTTGGAATTTCGTTCTTGGGCCCTCATTGGGAATTTTTCCACTGCCACATGGCAGCCAACCATTGGGCCATGCCAACCACCTGTATAGTCACCTGCCATGTCAACATATGGTCTGCCACCTCAGCTGCCATATCATCTTGCCACATCATTGTACGGTCTTCCACCTGGATGTATGGAATTCCACGTGGTGATTTTTCATTGGTCCATAGATCGACCCGAAAAGGAAAAAAATGAGTGACACATGGCAGCCTCTGGTGCTTCCACATCACCATGATGACGTCAACAGTACACATGTCACCTCCTCCATGTTCCATGTACACTGTACGAATGCTGACATCATCCATATTGATGTTGATGTCAACAATATTGATGTTGACTCATCCCCTGTTGATTAGGCTAGGTTGACCAAACTGTGACCGTGAATATATTTCTATCTGTAACTCTGTTTGAAAATCCATTTGTGATGTTGGAAATATTGCGATGCGCTCTTCGTGATGATGCCATTTTCACTGAGTTTTGAGGACTTTGAATTTTTTCCCTTTCTCTATCTGCTGAGGCCATTCTAAGCTTCTTGAGTTGATTCTACGAGTTCTGATTTGTCCTTAGTCTTCTTTGGATACCTTTTGGATAAAAAAAAAAATTACATTATAGATGCAACAATGCGTATGGTTTTGATCGATATAGAATTTATATTAACTCACCCAACACTATAATATATTCCAAGCTTGAGACCCTTAGAGTGTATGTAGTCTGTCAGATCCTTGATGCTCAAAGGAAATTTTGAGGCTTTAGCAACTAGATTTCCTTGACAATGCACGGTAAGCTCTACAATTCCATCCTTGATAGATTTTCCATTGAGGTTAAAAGTTATAAAAGCGTTAAACAAAAAGAAAAATAAAAATAAAGCGTTTTTATACCAATGTTTAAAACATAACATGTAAAACAGTTTAAACATGTGTCACTGAAAAAGGAGTCAGGTGTTTTCTAGTCTCAATGACATTACAAAATTTTGAGTCACTTGCAGATTTGACAAAGGGAAACCCTTTTGCTTGCAGTGTTAGGTTTTTTTGAGATATATTTTTTCCATAAAACAATGAATGAGACGAAACCAAAAACATACAAGCTTCTTGTAGGTAGACCAAATACCCATGAACACAATTCATTATCCATGGAGTAAGTTGTTCCATAAATTTGATAAGAAGATAATTTTGGGAGAAGGCATTCAATATTTTTAGGACATTGAAGGAATGGAGAGGTATGGTACAGTGAAGAGATGGATTTTTCTAACATAATAGGAATTAATCTTGTCATATTTAATTAATAATAGTAGGGGTGTGCAATATTATTATTAATTCCACTCACTTTAATGAATCTACTCCTATTGATTCATTTTATAAACATGAAAGCAATGCCTACAATAATGATATGGTCGCATATTTGAGATAATAATAATGGGAAAATAATAATATATGGGGGTTTCTAGTTATGAGTTGTTAGAATTAATGATTACATTAGAGATTGGTTTGGAAATTTGTTATATCTAGTTACTTGTGAGAGATCTTCTCCAACTATCAAATCCTATTTATGTGTGTGTGGTTGAGAGATTTCCTCATGAGTTTGTTATGATGTTGAGGGAAACTTCTTGTATAAATATGTTCTTGATTGATTAATAAAATAAATATATAATTGTTTTGTGCATGCAAGTTTGCTAATTTGGTATCAGAGCTAGGAGCTCTAGGTGTAACTCCCTCATGGGAGTGCCCAGGAATGTGTGAGACTGTAGTGTTTTTTTAGAGTGTTTATTTTGTGAGTGTGTTTGTGCGTGTAAATAATTCTGCATGGAAGAGTGTGGAGTGCAACGTGTAGAAAACTAAAAATCTCCACTGAGAGTTGAAGCCCATGTGGAGTGAAAACAAAAAATGAAGATGTTGCACTCTAAAAACACACAACTATAGTGTCCTCACTTTATTCATCCATCGCAGCAAGAAGAAGAGACTCTGCTACTATTTTGCTCATGAGAGAGAATCAGAGTTGGTTGGTTGATATTCCCACCCACTCCAAATTGTTTCGCCGTGTGTTCAATTAGCCGCCAAAGAAAGAAGGTGATATGTACTTGATGAGGACACAATTGTTCTCTCGGTTTGATTTGTTGCGTGATGGATATTGGACATATTTCTCTACGTCATTTTTTCTACATCAGAGAAATTGCAGTTGTAAGGTATAATCATAGTATCTTGTCACAATTCACATAGAAATGGGTGTCGAGCTCATTGATTTTGTTGTTTATGTCTCCTACAAATAGGAGATCAGAAGTTACCTGTCGTTGCCTCAAGAAGTATATTCCAATGCCCTATCTTTTTTAAGAATAATCAAACCCCTACATTTCATACCTGTGTTGAATGAATCACATGGTGAGTAGTGAAGTTTATATATTCAGTGAGATCCAATTCAGTTTTTGGAACTACAAAAAATAGTTTTTAGATCTGTGTGTGGAATTTGTTCTTTGATTGGGTGTGCAATTTGAAGTCCAATATGAAGGAATTTTATTATTTATTTGTAAAATTATATGATGAAAGACCGCTCATAGAAAAAAGTAACATAACTTAACCTAGTGTGTGCAGAATCCTCTCCTTTCCATAAGAACAAAGTCACTAGTTTGGGTATGTCTATAGTCTATTACAGCTTGTGGTTCTTGGAGGATGAGGTGACCCAAGACCAACAAATACTGGTTATAGTTGTGATCATTGTGTGTTTGCAAGCCTGTGTGAAATAATTCACTTTGTAAGATTGATTTTTTGATATATTCTATATCTATATACTACTTTCCTAGAAAAATGGCGAATATAGTGACATACCATGTACTTTGACAAATGGAAGTAATATAGAATGTAGTGCTTTCCTAGATAACTGGTGAATACAACGACATACCATGTATTTCAATATATGGAAGTATGTCAATAGAATGGTATATTTGACAAAGGGAAGTATGTCAATAGAATCCCTAGTAAATCATTGGATGAAGTGGTAGCTCAAATGAATGGGAGAGAAAGAGCGTAGTATACAAGATTTAAGAAGTGGATATAGGCACTAATTAATAACATACTAGAAAAAGGACAAAGTTCAGAAAATAGTTTTTTGTATTAATGTGTTTATTATTGTTCTTGGTGATGTAAGCATTAAGGTGTCGGGTATGTGTTGTATTCTTTGCATGACTAGCTCTAGTGTTTGCTACGTTGTGTTGGGCGCAAAGGGGGGTTTGAGGGGGGGCTGCTAGGCCCGCCTGTCGGGTGTTGCATGTGGGTGATAAGCCCCCTATGTGGGGTTTTAGGGGCAGCGCCCCCGATAATTGTTTTTTCCTCGAGAAACGTGTCACATTTTTTCCTTTTTTCGTGTCGCCTCAATTTTCGTGTCCATTGTTGGGAAGCTTTTCGGCACATGGGTTTTTCCAATGGTTTTCTATTTTTGGTTAAGGAATTAGGGTTGTTGACTAATCCAGGTCATTGGGCTAGGGTTTTGGATGTTGTTGACTCCTATATGTATATTGTATTGTAAAAAATGTATCACTATGAATGAATATAGAATATGTTGGTTTTCCTGGTTTGGGTTTCTAGGGGAGAAATCTCTATGTAATGTTTGTATTTTCCATTGTATCTTTTTTGTTCTTTTATTGGAAATCTATTTGCAGTAAAATATTGTACAAGGTTAAAATCTACATTTGGTATCAGAGCTTTGTTGGCTTAATGGGGACACCTTTATGGTCAAGGGTTTGGATCAAGACTATGATAAGCCTTGTTATAGTGGGATATCTGTGGTATTAATTTTTCAGTTGAAAAGAAATGGCGATAAATTTGAAAATGGAGATCGAGAAGTTTAATGGGTAAATTTTTGAGTTGTGGAAGATCAAGATGGAAGATCTGTTGGTGGACATATATCAGTAGATCGTGGTGGATCCAGGTACTGCACCTACAGGAACTTCAACAAATGACTGGAAAAATTTGGATCGAAAGGCGAAGAGAAAAATCTGACTATGTCTCTAAGATTCAGTATTACTGAATGTGTTAGAGGAAGCTACAACCAAAGATTTATGGGATAAGTTGGGGAAGTTGTATCAGTATAAATCCCTAGTAAATGAACTATTCCTGAGAAATAAGTTGTATAAACTGAGGATGAGAGATGGATACTCGGTGGAAGATCATTTGAACGCCTTCAATAATGTGGTAAGTCGGTTAGTGTTTGTTGAGATTAAAATTTCATATGAATATAAGTGTATCTGTTTACTGTGCTCTTTACCGGACTCGTGGGATATTCTGGTTGTGGCCATAGGTAGCAATAAAACTCCCATTGAAGTTTGATTAAGTGGTCTCATCCTTATTGTCGGAGGAGATGAGACAAAAGAACATGGAAGGAAATAACAATTTGCAAGAGGACGCTCCAAGGAAAGAAATATATCTAAGTCCTCAAGTGGGAGATCTAAGTCTAATGGTAGATCTAAATCTCCTAGAAATTTTGTAGAGCTATGTTGGAGATGTGGAAAAGAAGGGCACTATAAGAAGCAGTGTAGATCCAAAATTGAGAAAAAGAAGGGATCTGAAGAAGCTCCTTCTATAGAAGAAAATAACTCCAAGGAAGAAGGAGGGGATGTTTACTTGGATTATTCAAGAACACATGCATATAATGAGGCATGGTTGGTTGACTCAGGTGCATCCTTTCATATGACTCCCCACAGGGAGTGGTTCTTTGAATATGAAAGGTATAATGGAGGTAATGTTTTCCTAGGTGATGAATCGACAACCAAAATCATAGGACAAGGAAAATTCAAGTCGAGGCTCATATATGTAAGGATTATAAAACTACTTGGTGTTATATACATCCAAGGTTTAGCCATAAATTTGATTTATGTAAGCAAAATGGATGATGAAGAGGTAAAAACAATATTTTAAAAGGAAACATGTAGGATGCTTCAAGGAGCAATGGTGTTGTTGAAGAGAGTTCAATTTGTAACTCTATATAAGATGTAAGGAAGCACTATTAGTGATGGATGTGATAGTTCCATTGTTCATGATATTGGATTTGAAGAAGAAATAACTCCTACAGTCTCTGGAGAAAAGGTTATGATGTGGCATCAAAGACTGGGGCATATCAGAGAGAAGGGTCTTCGACTACTACACGATAAATGTATGGTTGAAGGTATGTCTAACTACACTCTGTATTTTGATTTATGGGAACATTGTGTATATGGGAAGAAAAATCGAGTAAGATTCCCCTTTGGTGCAACAATGGCAGAAGCGATTTTATAGATAGTTCACAGTGATGTGTTTGGACCTCTATCGGTTCCATCATTGGGAAAATCTGTGTACTATGTCTCATTTATAGATGACTTCTCGAGGAATACTTGGATATATTTCCTCAGGAAGAAATATGAAGTCTTTGACAGTTTTAAAGAGTTTAAGGCTCTTGTTGAGAATCAAACAGAGAAAATAATTAAGGTGTTGAGGATAGATAATGGAGGAGAGTTTTGCGGGAATGAATTTGAAGAATCCTGTAAGAAGGTCGGTATATCAAGGTGGAAGACTACTCCATATACACCTCAGAGGAATGGAGTTGCAAAAAGGATGAACAAGACATTGATGCAAAAAGAAAATTGCATGCTTAGTGGTGCCTAGTTAGGGATATAATTATGGGTAGAGGAAGTGGGTACTGCATGTTACTTGGTCAATAGATCATCCTCATCAGCGTTGGATGACAAGACTCCACAAGAGGTATGGAATGGTAAGAAACCTTCTCTCACACATCTCAAGGTATTTGACTATGAGGTCTATTTTCATGTTCCAAAGGAAAACATGAGTAAGTGATCCAGATTATTTTCGGAACATAATTAAAGTAAAGATATTAGAATGAAATACTCATGAAAATTTCCAGAAACAGAGAAATACAACAATACTTGATTTCTATTAATGAAATAATTGTAAATATACTGTAAAAATACAGAGTGCAAGACTCGCTAGAATGGTGGTAACTTTATCTCTGAGAAGAGATGTGAAAACTATGCTCATTCGCAAGATGATGATTACAATGAGGCTTTGGAGGCCCTTTTATCATAAACATGAATTCCAAAACCCCAGAAATCCAAAAACCTAATCCTAGGATATGAAATGCCAAAAGTCAGGTGGGACCCATTTGGATAAGTTAGTACATTAACTTCCCGGGGTCGTAACTTTTGCATACGATCTCCGTTTTAGGCGCGTGATATCCCGTTTGAAAGGCCTTTTCGAGAACTACACATTATGACATCAAACTTTAAATTTATCTACAATTTGACTATGACACACCAAAAAAACATTGTTTAGGGCCCCAAATCGGCCCAAGAAGTACAAAAAGATGTGTTGACATGAAAACTTCCAAAATTATCAAGTTGTAATAGGTGGGTGGCCACCAATCGCCACCTAGAAGATGTGTACGGAGTCAAAAAAACCCAGGAGTGTAGAAATGACAATTACAAAGAAGTAGAAAAGAATGTGATGAACTAAAAACTGACAAGAGGAGCCAGTTGGAATAGGTGGGTGGCAACCGATATTCACTTGGATCAGTCCTTCCCCCTTAGGAAGTAATGGTCTCCATTGCGTTGAGTGCCCAAGGAAGAGGGGAAAGCGTTTTCTGAATCTGAATCTGAATCTGAATCAGGATCTACTGGTTCTTTTGGTTGAATTGTTGTGGTTACGACAATAGCAGTGGGGTCTATGTTGATGATTTGTCTATTTTCAATATTTTCTGGATAGGATTCTGAATCAGTGTTCGGATCCATGTCTTTGAACTCAGCCACAAATGACTGTTTCAAGCGACATTCATCGGTGTTGTGCTAGGGGATTTTTTGGAAGTCACACCACTTCCCAGTGTCATTCTTCATCTTTCATTTACCCTTCTTGTGTTGTGTATTGGAATGGTTTTATGAAGGTTGTTGGTTGGGTCCGTCTTTACGATGCTTTAGTTGCTGCATATTTTTAGACTCGAATTCCCATTTGTTCTGGTGCCTACATTTCTTCTCAATTTTGATAGCATATCGATAGGCAGCTCCCAATGATGAGATGTTTAGGAAATTCATTTCGGTTTGGATGTACCTATGTAGATCCGCACGGTATTTCAGAAATTGATGTCACTCAGAGTCTTTGATACCCATATTGGTGCATAAGGTGTGGAAAGTATTTGTGAACTCTGACACTGTTTAGCTCTTCTCTTGCTGCAGTGTGGTCCATTTCATGTACTCGTCTTCATAGTTATCAATGGGGTAGTATTGTTCCTTGACCACATCCACAAAAAATCCCCAAGTGGGCTCGACCCCATATATTCCATATTCCTATGTGGAACTTTTCTTCCAGTTAGTTTCCCACCAATGTTTGACATGGGGGAGAGCCTTGAGGAGTGCGAAGGTGAGATTTTCCCCGTCGAAATGTTTTTGAACAAAGAAATAACCTTCTAATAGATTTAACCATTTTTCTATGGCATCTGCATCTATCTGACTTTCAAATATGGGAATATCAAAATTTACTTTTACCTTGAAGGGAGAGGTTCCTCCAAAATGTCCTCTTGATGATGATGCGCTTTTTTCTATCAATAGACGTTGAAGGATGTGTGAAAAATTCTCCATCATTTCATCCCTCTATCGCACGAGAGCTTGCTCAAGCAATAGGTTAATAGAATCTCATGCTCCGCCGTTTTTATCTTTTGCCGCCATCGAGGGTTTCTTGGGCATGTGAGAGTGAGTGATTTTTCTCAAGAGAGATAAGCTCTATACCCAACTGGCTATACTTGGACCTTGTCCGGGACATGCACTGAAAAATGATCAAGAGAATATTTCTTTGATACCACTGATCCAGATTATTTTTGGAAGGAAATGAAAGCAACGATATTACAATGAAATACTTAATATAATTTCTAGAAACAGAGAAATACAACAATACTTGATTTCTATTAATGAAATAATTGTAAAGAGACTGTAAAAATACAGAGTGCAAGACTTGCTAGAATGGTGACAACTTTATCTCTGAGAAGAGATGTGACGGTAACTCTCATTCACAAGATGATGATTACAATGAGGCTATGAAGGCAGTTTTATGGTAAACATGAATGCCAAAACCCTAGACATCCAAAAAACTAACCCTAGGAGATGAAACACCAAAAGTCATGTGGGCCCCGTTTGGGTAAGTTAGTACATTAACTTTCCAGGGTCATAACTTTTGCATACGATCTCCATTTTAGGCTCTTGATAGCCCATTGGAAAGGTATTTTCGAAAACTACGCATTACGCCATCCAAATTAGACTCCCTCTATAGTTTGATTATGGAACGCAAAAAACAAATTGTTTATGGCCCCAAAAGAACCCTGGAAGTATAGAAAGATGTGTTGACATGAAAACTTCCAAAATAAGCCAGTTGGATTAGGTGGGAGGCCACCAATATCCACCTGGAATATTTGTAGGGCTTCAAACAACCCAAAAAGTGTAGAAGACACAATTACAAAGAAGTACAAAAAAACATGTTGAACTAAAAACTGACAAGAGGATCCAGTTGTAATAGGTGGGTGGCCACCAATATTCACGTGGATCGGTAAGCTAGGTAAGAAGGCTCAAAAGTGTATATTTATTAGGTATAAAGATGGTATCAAAGGTTATAAGATTTGGAACCCAGAAACTAAGAAGGTTGTGTATAGACGAGATGTGGTATTTAGAGAAATGAAGGATATTGTTAAACAAGAAGGCCTACCAAGTAAGGAAGAACCAGAGAAAATAGAGTTTGATTTAAAGAATGATGAATCAGAATGTACAGAAGAACATGAATAATAATAAGAAGATCCTCATACTCCAGTATTGAGGAGATTGGTTCGAGAAAGAAGGCTACCAGAAAGATATACTCCATCTGATTTTCGTTCAAATGTTTCTTTGTCTATTACTAATGATGATCCTAGAACTGCCAAGGAGGCAGTGGATTCAGAAGTCCAATGGAAAGCTCTGGAAAAAGGCCATGGATGAAGAAATGGAAGCCTTGGATAAGAGTGAGGATTGGGATCTAGTGGAGTTTCTGACTAGAATAAAACCCATTGGAAGAAAATGGGTATTTAAAAAGAAGTTGAATGCATAAGACAAAGTGGAGAAATACAAAGCTTGGTTAGTAGCAAAGGGTTATTCCTAGGTTGAAGGAATTGATTTTGGTGATATTTTTTCTCTTATTTCCAAGTTAACTTCTATAATATTTCTATTATTTGTTGCTCATGCATTTGATTTTGAACTAGAATAAATGGATGTGAAGACAACATTCCTACATGGGGATCTGGAAGAATAAATCTATATTAATCATCCAGAAGGATTTGTTGTGAAGGGAAAGAAGGAGTTGGTATGCAAATTGAAAAAGTCCCCATATGGTTTAAAACAATCACCAAGTTTGTGGTATCAAAAATTTGATACTTATACAACGAGACTTGGCTTCAAAAGAAGAAAACATGATCATTGTGTGTATTTTAAATTAATTGGTGATCATTTGATTTATTTGGTATTGTATGTGGATGATATGTTGATGATAGGAAACAACAAGGAGATTATACATGATGTGAATACTCAGTTGTCCTCTAAATTTTACGTGAAAGATATTGATGCTTCAAATTTCATTGTATGCATGGAAATTAAAAGAGATCGGAAAAAGAGAAAACTATGGTTAAATTAGAGAAAATATTTTGAGACAATATTGCAGAGGTTTAATATGTAGGAATGTAAACCGATCAAGGTCCCTATTCTTGTTGGTGTAAAATTATCTATGTATTAGTGTCCCAAGACACAGGAAGAGGAGGAGGACATGTCTTTTGTTCCATATGCAAGTGAATTTGGTAGTTTGATGTATTTAATGGTATGTCCTAGACCGAACATTGCACATGCAGTGGGAGTTTTGAGCAGGTATATGTCAAAACCAGGGAAGGATCATTGGATAGCAGTAAAAAGGGTTTTCAGGTATTTGAGTGACACTGCTAGCTATGGATTGTGCTACCAAGGAAGACCAGGATTGGACAGAGTGTTGGACATACATGGCTTTGTGGATGCATATTAGGCTGGGGATGCTGATCATAGGAGATATACAAGAGGGTATGTGTTTAACCTATTTGGAGGAGCAATTAGTTAGATGAGAAAAAGATAGGTTGTAGTGGAACTTTCAATTAAAGAAGTTGAATACATGGCAACCACTCATGCAAGGAAGGAAGCAGTATGGTTACAAATATTTTGTTTAGGTATTGGGTTGGTAAAACAAGGTATAAGGATAGATTGTGATAGTCAGAGTGCAATTTTTCTGGCGAAGAAGCCAACTTATCATTCAAAGACAAAGCATATTGATATTCAATATCACTTTGTGAGAGACATGGTTGAAGAAAAGAAAGTGTTGCTGATGAAGGTGGACACTTTGAAGAATGTTGAAGATTCATTAACAAAATATGTGAGAACTGAGAATTTCTCTTGGTGTAGGGGATCCATAGGCATTACTGCCTTGGATTGTTGATTATGTAACCCTGTAACCTCTTGTATGCAAAGATAACAAAAAGTGGGAGAATGTTGGGTATGTGTTATATTCTTTGCATGACTATCTCTAGTGTCTTCTACGTTGCGTTGAGTGTGCAAGGGGGTTTGATGGGGTTATAGGGGGGAGATATCCCCCTTACAAGGGGGTTCGAGGGAAAATCCCATGAGATTTTTTTTTGCCTCGGGAAACATGTCACATTTTTGCCTCATTTTTTGTGTCGCCTCGATTTTCGTGTCCATTGTTGAGCGGTTTTTCGGCACATGGTTTTTGCTAATGGTTTTTTTATTTTCGGTTAAGGAATTAGGGTTGTTGACTAATCCAAGTCATCGGGTTAGGTTTTTGGATGTCACTGACTCCTATATCTATATTGTAAACAATGTATCACTATGAATGAATATAGAATATGCTGGTTTTCCTGGTTTTGGTTTCCAGGAGAAAAATATATGTGTAATTTTTGTATTTGCCATTGTATCTTTTATGTTCTTTTATTGAAAATCTATTTGAATTAAATATTGTACAAGGTTAAAATCTACATAAGGGAGGGTGTTAGTATTAATGCTTACATCAAATATTGGTTTGGATTCGTTAGATCTAGTTAGTTGTGACATATCTTCTCCAACTATCAAATCCTATTTATGTGTGTGTGTTTGAGAGATTTCCTCCTGAGTTTGTTATGTTGTTGAGGAAATATTCATGTATAAATATGTGCTTGATTGATTAATAAAATAAATATAGAATTTTTGTGTGCATGCTAGTTTTCTAAGTTGAGGTTCAGGCCCTTTTCTTCCTCGATATTAACTTCTGCAGTGGATTAAGAAATACCATGGTAATGTCAGGTGAGGAAGTTCTTTGGATTCAAGGATATATGCATTGCTAAGAGTAAATGTGATGACTTGCATTACTAGTCGAGTCACATCCTAGGTCCAACTAAATATCCATCTGGTTCTGGAAGATATGAAAGATCTATAATTGGAAGAAGGCTTGGTAGGAGCCTACTATATCATCAGTGGGGAGGAAGTAGCCACCCAAGTACAAGATCTATATTTTATCCAACTTAATGAAGTGAAATGGAATTAAGTCATTCAGTGATGGTGAGTAAGAGTTAAGTAGGATTGCTCAAGGTAGGAGGGAATTTTGTATATGTTGGTTTCTTCCTCTTTATAGTTGTGAATCATGTGTGAAAAATCTATTTAGATACTCTGCTATGAATGGGAGAGGGAAATAAGAAATATGCCTTCGATTGTACATTGATGGTAGAAACAATTCTCTATGACATTGCAAAAAAACACTTTTGGCAATCCTACTACTGAGATGTCCACCCTAAACTATCAAAATTGATTTATGTACGACACAATTTCTATACAACCATGAATTTGGATAAAATAGAAAGGTAGATGGAGTAGTTAAGAATATCACTTGTTTTGCAAACAAAAAAAGTTATTCTTAGTACTTGTGGAAGCCCATATCAAAGCATAATTCTTATGAAGAAGTCAATATCAGTTTCCATGGAACCCATTCCCTCATGAGGTGCTTGAGGTATGTTCAAGCTTATGGAAACTCTTGCACTCAAATAAATCCACGTGTTTTGTTCTTGAACCATGTAACACTCTTGGATTTTTAGGAGTTTGAATACTTGGTTTGCTAATGTTTTTATTGTATGTAATGTGCAACAATACTAGTGGGGGAGGTAGTGAGGAGGCCGTGAGGCGGGGTGACGAAGTGGCTATGCGACACTATGGAGTCTGATGCGGTGATTGCAGTGAGAAGCATACCCATAGAGCATTGATGTGCAGTGTTAGACTAATACGAAGGAAGATAAATGAATCCATGAAATAAGAGCCATTGTAGATCCATCCTGACTAACTGGAACCATATTCAAATAATGCATTGTCAGAGCCTACAAATTAACCACTGGAAAAATTGTTTTTTTTTTAATCATTTATTTATTCTAAAAATTGAGAAAAAGAAATTCCACACATCAGTGAAATAAAGTCATGTCATGTTGTGAACCAATAAAAAATTATAGTTGGGAAATCTTATAAAGAAAACAATGAATTTATTTTTGAAAATAAATAAAGATAACATAGAATTTGATGTAAACTTTGAAAATGGATCAGAATTTGGTATGAATTAATAGCAAGTCGAGGTAGTTTGACCCAATACCGAAAACTATAGTCCCTATTTTGGCAAGGAAACACAAATTAGAAAGGAATTTTCATATTGGTCGTGGCCATGATGAAATATGTACCACAAGAGACATGTCTTGAACAAAAAAGAAGACAAACAAATTAGAAATGAATTTGTATAGTGGTCGTGGCCATGCTCAAATATGTATCACAAGAGAGGTGTATGGAACCAAAAATAAGATGTTTGATAGGAAGATGATGATTGTAGGTGGAAAAAGATGAAATATATTGCAATTAACAAGAAGTTCTGAGTAAATACAAATAATAAAATATGAGAGTGCTCTTTAACCTATGGTGACTTATTACAAATAGTGCTCTTTAACCATTCTTACCCCTCCAATATTTTCCACTTGTCAACATGAATTACACATCCCCCTCTTATATATATATATATATAAAGTTGATATTGAAATCTTTTTTTTTGTTATATTTTTTTTTTCTGTTTAAGAAACATAACTCATAAGGGTTATGATATTATTGTATTATTCACTTGATATTGAATCTGAAAAGATGCGTGTCATCGGGATTCCAAGGGACCTCTTGGAAGACGAATCCAAAGGTTAAGATAATGTATTTATAGATTTATCATGTCAATGAGAAATACAATCCACATTTATCTATATTCCCACATTCTAATAGTGACAGAGCTTATTTAGCGTTAAAGGCCTTGTAATACCATGGTAGTGTTCCATGGGAGGTCATTAATGAGCCAATGAAAAGGAAATGCAATGAAGAAGAATAAATATCCTAGAAATGCACACAATCCAAGGAGAAGACATCATTGAAGGGGAAATAACAAATTTCGAAGTATATGCTAGTAAAATTTAGATTTCTCCTTCAATGTTTATCCATTTTGAATTATTTCAATTGCATTGGAAAGTAGTTTCAAATACAAACCAATGACTATTTTTGTATTTCCAAGATTCATGTCCTAAAGGTATATTGTGGCCACTATATAGAGATAAATTAAGCATATGACATAGAATTGGAAATGCATTTCAAAGATATATCAAATCCCTCTCAATATTGATTAAAATAAATCAGATTTAAGGAGAAAAACTGGTTGATAAAATTCACCCACGAATGAAAACCAAACGACATGATAGCATCTTTTGTTTTTCTAAGATAACAATTGCAAATGGAACGCCTTGAATGACATGTTGTCTTATGACTAATTCATATTCCTCCCTTTTCAAATAAATATGCTATGCTACCAATTGAACTATTCAATTTGGATGTTGTTGTTAGACTATTTTAGTCTATCCACGTGACTTGTTGATTATTTGGGTTGGTTGTCATTGATGTCAACCTTTGAATAAAGTCGAGTAGCGAATTATGGTAGCACAAAGGTTTGGGTAATGGACCCAAGTTTGTTTGATGTATAATAATATGAGTTTTAATATATTTAAAGGTAAGACTATTCTATATGGATAGTACATGCCATGCCATTTCCGGTGGTATGTGTAACATCACATAACTCCTCGCGGTTAGAGAGTTATGGCCATGTGAAGTTGGAGAACCCTCATGAGTCATCTAGAAGCCCCAAAAGGTCAAAGTAGTCAAAGTGGTTGCAAAGAAGAAATTATTTAAATAATAAAGTGAAGTGATGAGTGAGTTTTAATATATTTAAAGGTAAGACTATTCTATATGGATAGGGTACATGCCATGCCATTTCCGTGGTGGTGGTTGTGTAACATCACATAACTCCCTCAAGGGTTAGAGAGTTATGGCCATGTGAAGTTGGAGCAGAACCCTCACGAGTCATCTAGAAGCCCCAAAAGGTCAAAAGTAGTCAAAGTGGTTGCAAAGAAGACATTATTTTAAATAAGACTATTCTAGATAGATAGTACATGTCATGCCATTTTTGGTGGTATATGAATGTCACATAACTCCTCATGGTTAGAGAGTAATGTCTATGTGAAGTTGGAGAACCCTCATGAGTCATCTCCTGTCTGGAAGCCCAAAAGGTCAAAGTAGTCAAAGTGGTTGCAAAGAAGAAATTATTTAAATAATAAAAGTGAAGTGATGAGTGTACTATAAGTCAAAGTGGATACAAAATAGATTATTTAAATAATAAATTTAATGGAGAAATTACTAAGTGGGACAAGTGTTGAAGTGATAGCCCTAAAATAAGGAAAGTGGTTTAAGATGGTTAGAAGGTAACCCCTTGAGGAAGCTACATAAAAGTACAAATAAGAGGCAAGGGTCTCTCATTTTAATTACAATTGAGCATATTGAATATATATAAGTGACTGAGGTAACCAAAGGATATCTAAGGAGAATTTCAGAGGGAAGGTGAAGTAAAGAAGGCCGAAATTCAAGGGAGGATAAATTCTTTTGATGATGCTTTCTAGGGTATGTTATTTACAGGCCATCTCATCATTTTCACAATAAATATTTTTCTAGAATGATTCAGACCTCGAAATATGGAATTTGTTGACAAAACATATCCAAGTATCTCTGATAAATACTTCATCTTATGGGTCGTTTTATTTTTGGAGTTACACTACGTGGAAAATAGGGTTTGTGGCTAGTCCTGAAACTAGTCTAAAACAAGTGTTTTAGGTAAAAACGTCATAACTTATTCATAAAAAATCCAAATTCATTAAGACCAAATTTGTTGGTTAGAGTACAGTTTTTAGTATTATGTGTACTATTTTCAGATTCATAAACAAATATTCCGTGCGGGGCACGTTCTAAAATCTCGCTGTCTAGAATAAGCCATAATTCAATAAGGTATGCCATTTTTTCTATAACTCCTTTTCTAAGAGGTTCCAGAAGTGAAACCTCGAGGAATTGCATAAAATATACTGAGTAACATTGTGTACTATTTTCATATATTTATTCATTACAGGTACATAGTTATGATTATTTCAAGTTAGGGTTGTCGACTAATCCAAAATTAGTCATGTGAGACTAAAGTAAAGTTTGATGAAAATGCTAGTCTCTTGTTC
>SNQJ01S0029203.1:60129-78037 GCA_010110895.2 Picea sitchensis
GTCTTCTTACATCCACCTTATTCTATTTTATTGAAAGGCCTTATTAATATTGACCTTTATTACATCCGAATATATTGTTCAATAGCATGAAACTTGATTGGGTGAAACTTCCCTTGGACAATAGCATGAAATATGATTAGACTCGAGCAGCATGACATTGACATAAGTTCACGATGCAGGAGGCAACACAAACTCTCCATGTGTTTTGACAAGTAATCAAATGGAGGAGGACACAACTCTATGTAGCAAGAACAAATCCCTAAGGTAATATTAGATCCCAAAGCTTCACGAACAAATGGAAAGATGTGTTTTTTCCAAGGGAAACTCATTGTGCTTCCAAAAATATATATATATTTCTCGTCCCCTCTTTTTGGCTTTTTTTTTATTTTTTTGTCTTTTTCAATTTTTTAAAGATATTGAAAAGGAATAAAAGAATGCTATGTTACAAAGGAGGAACGAGTGTCGCAATCATACTATTTCCAGGCACAATGAACACACTGATTCTCAGAGCAAGGAGACATGTGTAGGAAAAGGACACTTGGGGAAAATTCCTCCATGGGTCAAGGTATCAGGTCGCAGAGGCAAAGTGCTACAAGGCTTGCCTATAAGGCATGCTTCAAAGGTTCAGTTGAGAGAAACATGGATCCGACATTATGCCGAAGATGCAGAGATGCAAATGCGATTAGAAAGACACAATGAAACCCCCTTCAATGTAATTTTTAACGAGCCCAGAGAAGACAGCTCATTTTCACCATTGCAATTTGAAAACTAACCAAAAGGTAAAAATGACCCCTTTTTAAAAATATTTGATTCTGGGAGATTCAGAGGATGAAACGAACTTTCACTCAGACCAAGTAAGTATAAACTCATCCCTCTTGCATCCCAATTCTTCATTTATGCATATTTTTTGTTTTCTGGGGGGGGTGCGCTCTCCTAAAAAAGGGTGAAGTGTACACGAGTTGTCCAAGGATAGCTCGCGTATGTACACAGACAGATAATAGTCTACCATTGTACATATGTGACTGTGTCCAAGACAACCCGTGTACACCCTCAAAAGTATGGGAAAAAATCAAAATGCAAGAGCTAACTCCCCTTTGAATTGTCATGGAACATGATGTATGTCCACTGGAGGGAGAGGGAACATGAGGAAATTGATATCTTGTTCGATGAGGACCTTGTTGCTATTGCCACATGGAAACAATGTGGGTTATGGAATTTCTACAGTTTTCCGTTCATGAGGGCACAACCCAGGCTATTGAATGCCCTGGTGGATTACTTACACCCTGACATAGAGGCGTTCATGATTGAGGGGTAGTCATTGACTCCAACGAATGAGGATATATATTTATTGACTGGCCTCTCGAGGAGAGGGGAGCCAGTCAACCTACTTACATTCCCCCCTGGGCCCTTCAATATCGTTGACTAAATCAGGATTCATTGCGAGGTTGGAACTGAGAAAGTAGGTTCTCAGGTTCCCATCCACAAGGTCACCAACTTGTCATTGAAGGTGATCATTTTTCTTATTGGGCGGATCCCTGGATCTGCGTCCCTACACCAGGATTCCTGGGACCACATGTATTGTGCGATGCAGTGCCTAGATGCATGTATGTTTGACTGAAGCACGACCATGCTTAACTGCATGAAGAGGCATCTCACAAAGTGTCGAGAGTGTAGCAACAAGAAATTCGAGTTCGGTACCATTTTGTGTTCGTTCCTCTTCGAGAGGGTACCTAGTCTGAGTCCGAGAGAGACAGTATGAGGCCATGTGGCCTCCTTCCCAGCGGTATGCAAATGGGAAGCATTTCTACCATGAAAGGGGGGAGGAAGAACCATAGAGGCCTTCGATGACAAGTTATTCGACTGGTGGGCACAACATATTCCAGCGATAGAGGACTACCTCTATGCTGGAATCAACTTCTCGAGAGACCCGAACATGCCCATACCTCCCGGAGAGGAGTGAGGAGAGTTAGGTATGAGTTTTTTAAGGTTATTTAATTTCCAATTGCTTTTATATATCATTTTTTATATGTATCAAAGTATTGATAACTATGTATCTGTTTATGTACAGACGTGGAACCATTTTTCCCAATAGACTTCACGAGGACCAGGCGACATCCTCGACCAAGGGCAATACCAGCAGCAGCGAGTGGACCAACAATCGCAGGGGGACCTCCAACCGGAGAGGCGGAGAGATTTTTTAGACGGGTGGAGCCGAACCTCACCATGCTCACTCATGCAATTCCCATGGCCGAGATCGAGGATCTCTCACCATTCATGCAGACTCATGTAGTTGGGGTGCCACGGACTTGGGTCCAACTCTTTCGGTGTTTGGAAAATGCCATCGTTCACTACAGTAGGGCCAATAGGCCCCAAGCTCAGATAGGATGGACTTATTATGTGTCGAGAGCACTACTTTTGTGTATTTTTTAGGGCATAAACCCCGTGATGTATACCGGATTATTATTTTTGAGGCATTCGCGCCCACCTATGTACTCTAAGACTTTTTGATGTATATATACATATTTTATGCCTTATGGATCACATTTCTTTACAAATGTATGTACATGTGTATTTTTGTGCTTCTTTTTATGTGTGTGCAACATGCCAATCTAATACGTGATTATCTAGAGTATATGTTATTTGATTTAATCTCCTAGGAACATGGATATACGTAATGTAATCAAAGAAACATTCTAAGAGACGTACCATAAGGAAACGTCGGTGTAAATTAAGATCATAAATGTTGTAAACTCCATTTAATTGGGACACAACCAGATGAGCATCTAAGTAGACCCGGAGGTGATAAATGCCAAGTGACAAAGCATCATGAAGCAACTCTATCACTGTGATGTACTCGGTGACATTGTTTGTAGCATCACCTAGACAGATACCTCTAGAAGATAGCAAATTTCCTTGAGGCGTGAAAATCACCTAAGCTGCGGAAGCAAGCCTCCGAGTGTGTCGTCTAGCACCGTCTGTGAACCCAAAGAAAACCTCTTATTCACTTGACATCTTCCACAATGAAAAATATGACATAAATAACTACACGTCCATAAAACAAAAAGACAAAAAGCTTATTGTATAAGAACTATACATATGTACAAGAAGTAACCCAAGCGACCAACCTATGAGTAATACTTCTTGAGGTAGAGCCCATTTCTAGGCTCCACCAAAGCATTACCCTCAAAGTCAACAAGATGATAAGCACCCTTCTTTAATACTTCTTTAACAATGAAAGGTCCAAACCACATGGGTTTGAACTTGCCTGCCCCCAGGGGATCCTTATCTTGGTCGTAGACCAGGACAAGGTCACCTTCAGAGAAAACCTGAGGATGAACGGACCGATCATATTGACACTTGAATCATTGCATGTGAGCCTCGTTGGACAAGTATTCATCACGATGTTTCTCATCGAGTTGCTCAATATATAATAGGCATTCCTCAAGTGGTGAAGTGTCTAGAAATAATTCTATTGCCAATTTTAAAGACGGGATATGGCACTCTATAGGAGACTACTTCTATCCTATAAATGAGTTGAAAAGGTGAGAAATCGGTGGAAGTATTTACAGACATTCGATAGGCCCATAACGTCGAGTACAACATCAAATACCAATTTGACTTGGAAGAATTGATCATTTGTTGTAGAATTGTCTTGAGGGACTTATTCACAGCTTCCACCTGACCATTCGATTTTGGGTAGTAGGATGGTGAATTATCTTACCTCAACCCAAGATTTGATGTTAACTTGGGCATCATGGTCTGTTATAATATCCTTCGGGATTCCAAACCTTGCAACTATCTGGTTAAAAATGAAGAGATACGTTGTTTCGCCATCATTTTTAAATGTTGTCATAGCCTCGACCCACTTTGTGAATTAGTCTACCACTATGATGATATAATGATTCCCTCTGGCTAAAACCGATTGGCATGTAGTAAAATCAATCCCCCACTTGGTGAAGGGACCAACGACAATGACCGGAAACATGGGAGCAGGATGTGCCCTCATCTTCCGAGAGAAGATCTGACATGGGTGGCACTTCTTGACCGACTCAACGCAATCTTTGACTAACCTAGGCCAAAAGTAACTGGCTCATAGAATATTTTGGGTTGTTTCCAACTCAGACAAATGACCACCACATGATCCAGTGTGGCAGTCGTTAAGAACAAGTTTTGTTTCTTCATATATAAGGCACCGACGAATAATATAATCTACACCTCGAAGATACAAAGTGTCATCGAGTATGAGATAGTTTTGTGCTTGATGGAAAGTTCGTCGACGCTCTTCATGAGAAGCAGAAGCAGGGCACTTCAAATTCTGGATATAGACTAGTATATCTCCATACCAGGGGTCTGAAGATGCGATCATAAAAAGATCTCCTTTAATAGGTGATTCTTCGGTGCTATCATCGCTAGATTCAACCGGAAGTTTCGAAATAAGTTCTACAAAGACCAGTGACTTTTTGGATTTCACGGAAACAAAATCCAAGTCAAATTCCTGGAGGATAACAATCCATCTACTGATATTTCCGCCAATGACGTGCCGTTTCAACACATATTGAAATGGATTCGCAACCGCAATGACGATGGTCTTGCGAAGAAGAATATAATGACGAAACCGTTGGACAGCATGCACTATTGCCAACGCAAGATTCGCAACATGGAAATAGTTGCGTTCTGGCCCAACTAGGCCTCGGCTCAAGTAATAAATCACATGCTCTTCGAGCAGATCGTCCTCTTGAACCAATATCATACCGATGGTTGACTTTGTAGTGGTCAAGTACAATAAGAAATATTTATTATAATTGGGAATTCGAAGCAGAGGGACAGACGTAAGGGCATGTTTCAATGCCTCGAAAGAGCATTGAGCAACTTCATCCCAACAGAAAGGGACTCCCTTTTTCAATAAACGCATGAACCCTTTAGTGATCTCAGCATAGTTTGTGATAAAACGCCAAAGAAAGTTTGCTTTCCCTTGTAAGCTCTGAAGTTGTGGGACTGTGCACGGGGGAGGCAACTGAACTATTGCCTCAACCTTAAGAGGATCGACCATGATCCCTATTTTCAAAACTATGAAACCTAAAAGACAACCCAACGTCATGCAAAAACTGCATTTGTTAGGATTCAAGTGAATCTGATAGTAGCGACATCGTTCAAAGATTAGTCAGAGGTGTGTGGGATGATCAGATCTCTTGCAAGAGCATGACGGTAGATCATCGAGATAAGCCTCGACTATATGTCTAAGATCATGGAAAGCAAAAGACATGGCCCATGAAAAAGTGGCTCCAACATTCTTCGGGCCAAAAGGCATCTTACGATAAGCAAATGTGCCCCACGGAAAGATAAAAGTTGTTTTATGCTGGTCTTCGAGTTTCATATGAATCTGGATATATCCCAAAAAACCATCCATGAATGAAAAGACCTCACAATCTGTGCATTCATCAACAATCTGATCAATGAATGGGGTGGGGAAATTATCCTTTGGACAAGCCTTATTCAAGTCATGAAATTCCATGCATAAGAGAATCGTACCTTGTTTTTTGTTAACTGGAATAGGATTTAACACCCATTGCGTCAACTATATGGGGTAGATGAAACCGACTTTAAGAAGTTTCTCTAATTCAACCTTAATAGATGTCGTTTTTTGAGGATTTACCGGATGGAGCTTCTATCGGACCGGTTTGGCATCAGGATAATTCGTTATCTCATGTTCGACAATTCTTGGATCAATTCTTGGCATTTCCTCATAAGACCAGGCAAAAACGTCACGGAATTCATTAAATAAATATGTAAAGATTCAAATCTCCTCAGGGGAGCAGTCCACTCTGTCGAAAACATTCTCCACGATAGCAAGGGTTATTGAGATATCAATAGGTATCGTTTAATCGATACTTTCCATATTACCCTCGACATAGACTGTGTGCATAGCCAAAGGATTAACAGGACAAGACCTGTCTCCAGTCATAGTCAAAACGAATTCACCTACCTCTATTATTATTAACTCCGGAAGGAAAAATGGTCTATGATGGAGATCATCCCAGGGTCTGTCCAGACCAGTTAATGCCTCAAGAATTGCCTCATTTGAGGGCAAGACCAAGTCTAAAGAATCAATATTGGTGAGGAAACCTTGAGCCCAAATAGGCTTGAGAACTGGATCTAACTCATGTGCGATAGTTGGATCAGGGTCGGTCAAATCTTGTTGGAAAATAGTGCACACAACTTCTGTCGTAGATAAGGGCATGGCCATGCCAGGATGCCTTTTTCCTTCCATAGAATCCAATGGGGAAGGAAGAGTCCATGGATCATGAAAGTAAGTCATTCGAAATGACGACACTTGAAAAATTTCAGCCCTAGGCTGGTCGGGGGAAGCCGATATAAACTTGACATCACCAGAAGGATGCAGGTAATCGAAAGTACCCATAAATGGTGGGCAAAAACCAACCCCTACATTGATGACGTTGGGCTGAGGGTTATTAATCATCGGGACCGTGGATGCCCCCGATGAAGGGTCAGGTCGGGAGAAAGACAATTGGTCAATGGTTACGATTTGGCCCTCGTGTGGAAACAACAAGACCCAAAAAAGTGTGCCAACCACTGCATACATTGCATAGGCCCAACTCCTTCCTAACAAAAGGTTGTAGTCGAGAGGCGCATCGACCACTTCAACTTCGACACACACATTCTTCCCTCCTAACTGCATGGGGAAATAAGGAATGATTCCATGTGGTCTGAACGAATGATTGTCGAAAGCAATAAGAAGAGTACACAAAGGAGACAAAATAGGTTGGCCAATGGCCTTCCAACACACCAATGACATCACGGAATTCGAGGCACCCTCATCAACCACCGTATGGAAAATATTCCAGGTAAACATTTTTTTGGTGCAAGCCACTACTATCTGAAACGCGACGTGGTAAGGGAGACAAGGCTTCAAGTCATTTTTTTCGAGAATGATCGTTCTCGGATTACAAATATTTGCAGATCCCAAAGAGGAAAATAGAGACTTTCACTGCGAAGGGAAACTATGAAGGACCTCCAAAGCCGACATCGTGCAAGGGGTTTTTGACAAATCCTCCACCACAGAGTAGCTCTGGGCAGCCCTTTCATTTGAATTATGAGAAGTTTTCTTGAACTCCCCTTTCGAGATGCATTTCATTGTTTCTTCCATTGTTCTCTCAATCTGGAGAGGGACAGGTGGGTTTGTGGCCTCTTTACCCTTTTTGGTAGATTATGGAATTCCATAATCGTGTGCGCTAGTCTCTATATAAGCATCACCTTTCATTATATAAATGTTCACAGCCGAAGGATTACTAGAAGACACGGGGGGTCCCTGACTACCCCCATACGCACTCGAAGAGGGTTGAGTCATATTTTTCCCATGTGGAAATGGGTTCGTTAACATAGTAGGTTGGTGCTATGCCAATAACTTATGGGCCTCCGCAAGTCGAGGGAACAAGTGAGGCAGGTGGTCCTCCGTGAAAAGGTTACACAGATACTTCTACTTTCTCTTCTCTGTGTTCCCCCACCAACATTGTTGTTGGGTTTCTTATCCCCCTTACCCTAATTGTTTCGTTGGTTTTTCTTCCCTTTAGGTTGTTGTTTGGCCTTCAGGTTCGTCAACTACACACTTTGTATGTTCTACGTTTGGGTAGGGGGAACAACCAAACCAGAGGTTTGGTTGGCTTTTGTCTTCTGTATCGACAATTGTTGCAATTGATTTGATAAATGATCAATGGACTTTTCTTGTTGTGAACCGATTATGCCATAGGCATGTATTCCAGACTTTTTTATGGCCTTTTCAAGGCTGGACCGTGGCACATCCGGAAAAATATCATAGAGTAATCTAGATTGATAGTATATCAATTCGAGTTGTTGCGCTCTCATTATCGCCTCCTCCTCTGAAAACACTCTTGAAGTTGCAACGTCCTTGGATAACTGAGGCACCAAAGACTTTAGGAACCACTCCAACAGGAAATCCGAGGGGACCTATACCTTAATCAAACTCTTTCGATGCCCCCATTCTCAAATATGATCCAAGATATGATCGGACTTATTCTACTCAAATTTTTACAGCAATTTGGTGTCAACATCATATCTCATGGGTAGTTGGAAATGGTTCAGGAAAACCATCGCCAAATCGCTAAAGTAAGAATATCTTGAGCAGTCAAGATTGATGTACCATTTCACAACACCCTCGATAAGAGTGCGTTGAAACATACACAACTATATGGAGTCATCTCACAATGAGTTTGACAAGCACTATAGGTGGAAATTTGTCACGTGATCACCTGGGTCATTGCCAGGCTTGCCTTCGAATTTCAGAATATCCGAGGGAAACATAGTTGGCATGGGCGGCCAACGCGGATCATGAAAAATCGGGTCGTTAAGCAACCTTGACAAGTATGGAAGATGTAAATTTGTTAGAAATTGTAGTTTGGGCTGGGTACTATGTACAAGAAAAAGGGATCCTAGAGTTTTACTGGAACCAGGTTGCCAGGAAAAGTTGGGTTTCTGGCAAGGTTTTCGGTAGATACCATGGCCTTGACCAACGTACAAAAAATTCATTTGTTGGGACATAATCAACTAATTCTCATAATTGAATGATGAGGGCTGGGCGAGGATTTATCCCTGCTTTGTGTTCCAAAGATTCTAGAAGGGGTTGCCCCCTGTCAATATGATGGGTATAGGTACTGAGCCTTTCCCGGGGTTCCATTGACCATGGAAGGGGTTGCCCCCGATTGGCATCCCCTGCAAGGGAATTGATCCCTGCCAAGTATTCCAAAGTCCTTGTGAGGAGAAAACTCTTGTACGTTCCCCCTGTGTAGGAATGATACCTTGCACAAAATTCTATTGTCCAAAAAAAGGGTTTCCCCCAGTCGAGACAATAGCTAATGAAAAAGAGTTATTACTAAATTCATCGAACAAAGAGAACAACATTGAACCCACCGGCGTGGTGTAAGAAGAAGGTCCTAGACAACCTGCTTCAAACAAGTTGTAGTTTGTGTTCGACCCGACGGTTGGTTGGAAAGCACTGCCAAGCAAGGGGGGCGGAGGAGGTATATGACCCGCACCATAAGGGATAGCATTATAGGAGGTTGAGGTGCCTCACATGGACCCTTGCAAGGGAGCATTTGAGCTCCTTGCCCCTAGACCCATGGTCTGTAGGGTGGAGTAGGTAAGGACAGAGTTCGAATCAAATCTGGGGATTCGATATGAAAATGGAGGGCCCGTCGCACTTTCTGTGAATAGAGAAGTGGTCGTCGCTAATGACGGAAGTAGACCACTACCCGAAGTAGAGGGGGTCGAGACCACTGTGGTCCGGACCAGTGAAGGTGTGTTAGGAGGCGGGATTCCCGTTGTGGTGGCATCCTTTGAGGGAGTGTGAGGACTCCCTGACGAAGCAGCATCATTTGCTTCCATAGTTTCTTGTAATACTATATGACGCTCGTAAGGTGTTACCCTTGGAGAGAAAACTTGTACCAAGATTGGCGCCGACAAGTCGTGATCAAAGGGTTCATTGGCCCGAGAGCTTCCACTCCAAGGTCAGAAACAGTAGGTTCCTCTGGATTCGAGTAATATCCTCTCGGAGCAGGCTCGAGCACAGTTTCTTGTGGCCCAGTCGCTTCGTATGACCCTTGTTGGTCAAGTCTTTGCCGTAACAGTGGCGGTGGTGGCTCTAATGAAATCGGTGACAGGCCCTGAAGCCTTCACAACCGAAGGATCTCTTGATCTTCCACTTTGTGAAAATATCAACAAAACAGTAAGGCTTTAACTAACGTTTAAAAAAAAACACACAGTAGAAAATTTCCTAAAAGATAAAGCAAGCAAACCACTATCTAGTTGGAAGAGCAGTTACGCTAGCCAACACTAGAGAAACTTACCGGTGCAAGTGAAACTCAAACACAGAAGCACCCTCCGGGTATACTCTGCAAAGTGTGACCCAACGTCTGCCCTAGGTACTGTGGTATACCCCCGCAGTCACCTGTGTAAGTCCTTGTAATGAAGGAAACTAAGTTTCCATCTCGTAAACAGTCACCAGGAAGGTACATTCGACAATCGTGTGGACCGCAATGAGCAGGATAACAAGTCTGAAACCTTTCGAAGGGTATTGAAAGAAAGTGGTATGAAATGCAAATGACGATATCGAACGGATTCGAGGTCCATGAAGCTCCGTAGGAAAATGCAAGCGATAGTATGCCATGACAGATCCTCGATATGCGTTCCCCACTACATTTAGTCTGACTTTGGAGGGGTTATCTCTGTTGTATTTCCTCACGTGACCTCGTGTTTAGCCCCTGTGTTAGAGGGGGTTCCTGGATAACTTTCACGTCACTGAACTTTTACACTCCCTAGCTATGAATCCAATGTTTGTATAAAATGCTTGAAGAGTTTCCTCTCTAACCTAATTCAAGGCTCTAGCCCTAAACTAGTTGATTGACCTTACAAACATAAAAGTCTAATTATTTTTAAATTTAGCGTTCATTTTAAATGTCTTGTTTTAACTCAGAGGATATGGTAGTAAAACCTCAATCAGGGAAGAGGTTGATTGCCTCTTCTTAAAAAGGTTTCTTGAAACTGGTACTCTACTGATGCTTAAGCAACCTACGTATGTACGTGGGTTGTCTATAGAGTAGGGTGCGTATGTATGCATGTTATCCCACAGCAGGGCACGTACACCTATGTACTTCTTGAAAAAATAAATAAAATAGACTGACTGACAGGGCATGGAGAGCTGGTATGGCACCAACAGGTGACCAAAATCCCTTAAAGACTCAACAGACTAAAAAAGAAACTCAACAGGTATAAAACCAACCAAACACTCAAACAATCCCCTAAAACCCTAGAGGCTTCCCCAGTATGGTCGCCAGTTCTTCTAGCGAGGAAAACCCCCCTATGGATACACCAAGGTTTACAATGTAGGAAGATCAATAACCATTTAAAAGTCTCCTACTTTTCTAACTACCCCAAACATATCCTAGAATCATACAAGAAAAACAAAATGAGAAGGGTTGGGTAACTGTACCTCTACTCTGTGTCCGGTGATGATCCTCTCACGCTTGATAACTTCACTGACTGCACACCTCCTCCCAAGGCTGGCCTGCATTCAAATAAAGACAAACAGAAAGATACAAGCATGCAATTCATGTACAAACTAGGGTTAGATGTTAGAATAAAAACATAAATCAAATTTAAACATTCGACACATCATGGTTTGGGATAGGAAAAGTACTTCTTTTATTGATAATACAATGATCACTTACAACCAAAGCCGACTACTTCTCCACGAAACTGGTCTGGGCTCCTCTTCACCAAGCTCCAAGTGCACCTCTGTATGGCTTATCCTCTCAACCTTCTTCTTGGGAAGTATGATGGTTTTTCGATGGAGGAAGGAAGGAAAATTGGGGAATTCTGAGGCAATTCTCACAAAAGGGATGCAAATGCTTGGGGCAAGGAGGGGATTTGAAACGGGTAGAATTTCATTGTTCTTATGTATAGACGTGGAATGAGACCCCAACACCTCCTTTTATATGGAAAAAGGATGGTTATTTGGTTGGGTGACGGGCTATAGGTGGTGTATTAGTTGGGAAACTACCTAATAGCCCGTAATCTCAACGAATTCCTTGCATTTTTTTTGTTTTTTGCAAATTTTGCAAGTATATGCAGGTTGTAGAGGTGCAGCATGTGTATGTACGTGGGTTGTAGTGGTGTAGACAACATATATACATGGGTAGTAGTGGTGCAGGGCGCGTACATATTCAAAAAATGGGGTTTTTAGAAGAGCAACTCAGTGATGGCTTGGCAAAAAATGCAAGTAAGAGGGCCAAATGATAGGTATGCATTTGTAGATAAATTTAGGGTTATAACAGACATGTACTATCCATCTATAATAGTATTATTTAAATAATTTCTTCTTTGCAACCCCTTTGACTACTTTTTCATTTTGGGGCTTCTAGATGACTCATGAGAGTTCTCCAACTTCACATGGCCATAACTCTCTAATTATGAGGAATTATGTGATGTTACACATACCATCGGAAATGGCACGGCATGTACTATCCATATAGAATAGTATTACCTTCAAATATATTAAAAATAATACCATTATACATCAAACAAACTTGGGTCCATTACCTAAACCTTTGTGCTACCAGAATTTGCTACTGAACTTTCTTCAAGGGTTGACATCAATGAAAATCAACCCAAATAATAAACAATATCCCCATTTGGCATTGATGGAAACACTCTGATGCAATACTAAATTAATATCACTCATGCTCCCTGTGTGACCATCGCTCCCCCTGGAACCATTCCTATGTGTTCTTTCTTCAAGCATTTACCTTTGCATCTGATAAATCTCTCCCCCTTTGTCATCAATTGAAAAGGTATATTTCCATCCGGGGATGCTCCCCCTAACTAAACTCTTCCATAAATTGATCTCCCAACTTGAACTATCCTCTTTATGGTGCTTCCTCGTGTTAATCTAAGACATATAGGATAAGCATTCATTTTGGAGTAGAAATTACTCTAAGTCTCTTGCAAAAATACTCAAAGGCTTCCCTTGAAAGTGGTTTTGTAAAGATGTATGCCACTTTTTATTTTGTCCCCACATATTCAACTATGATGTTCTTCTCTACAACTTGTTCCCATAGAAAGTGATACTTTATTGGAATGTGATTCCTCTTGGAGTGCGTCATTGGGTTCTTCGAGATATTGATGGTGCTTGTATTATCACAATAGATTTTAAGGGGCTCATCATACTCAACCTGTATATCTGTCAGAGTTTGTTTCATCCATAGAACCTGTGTACAACATCCTGCTACTGCAATATACTCTGCTTCAGTTGTAGATAAAGATATTGATGATTTTTTCTTGCTTATCCAAGATACTAAACACTCACCCGAGTAGAACGTTGCTCCACTAGTGGTTCATCGCTCATCAATACAACCTACCCAATTTGCATCTGTTTAGGAAATAAGTGATAGATCCTTTCCTTTTGGATACCATAATCCAAACTCTTATGTTCCTTTCAGATATCTTAAAATCATCTCCACTGCTAATACATGTGATTCCTTTGATGTTGCTTGAAATTGTGCCACCTGTCCAACTGCCTGCATTACATATGGTATGGATGTTGTCACATATAGTAAGCTACCAATCATTTACTTGTATTTCCTCTAGTTTGTAGACTTTGAATCATCATCTTTTCTCAACTTGCAACTGGTTTGCAATCTTCCATTCTGAAACTCTTTAGCATTTCTCTGATATAATTAGTTTGATAAATAAAAATTCCTTGGTTGTTTTGATGTATCTGAAGACCCAAAAAGAAGGATAGTTCTCCAAGTAATGATATTTCAAATTCATTCTGCATATCCTTTGCAAATTTCTCGCATAACCTCTCATCATTACTTCCAAAAATAATATCATCAACAAAAAATTCAATTAATAAAATACTATCTTGAGTTACCTTGATGTAGAGATTGATGTCTGTGCTTCCTTTTATGAACCCTGCCTATTGTAGATATTTTTCCAGTCTAGAGTACAATGCTCTAGGAGCCTGTTTTATACCATACAAGGCCTTCTTCAATTTTCACACGTAATCTATGTTCTCTGACAACTGAAATCCTTCTGGTTGTTCGATGTAGACTTCTTCTTCAAGTTCCCCATTCTTAAACATTGATTTCACATCCATCTAATACACTTTAATATTCTTGGAGCATGCAAAAGCTAAAATAAATCGGATTTCTTCCATTCTGGCAACTAAGGAAAATGTGTCTTCAAAGTTGATTCCTTCAACCTGTGTGTATCCTTTACATACCAATCTAGCTTTGTTCCTTGTAATATGTCCATCTTCAATCAATTTATTTCTGAAAACCCACTTTGTGGCAATCACATTTTTATTCTTTGGTCTTGGAACCAATTCCCAGGTGTCATTCTTCTCTATTTGATCTAATTCTTCATCCATGGCCTTATTCCAGAATTCATCCTTGTTGGTCTCTTCAAAACCGTTTGGTTCAATTGTTGATAAGAGTGCTAGGTGCATTTGTTCTAGTGAACAAATTCTTCTTCTAGTCTCAACTCCTACATCCTTGTTTTCGATAATCTGATTTGAAGGATGATTATTTTGTACTCATTTTTTAGGTGTCTTTGGAGGCACTTGTTGAACTTTCTCTTCTACTTCTGTTTGGCCTTCTTCATATTCCTCTTCTACGTTTTCTTCATCTTTTTCTTCTTCTTCGTAAAGTTGTTCCACTGATTCATTTTCTTCTTCCTTTGATTCTTGTCCACATGTTTCATCAATTGTTACATTGATGCTTTCCACAACTTTGTTCAATCTCATATTGTAAAAATTTTATGCTTTCCTTGTACTTGATTTACCAACAAGTACTACTTTTTCCACATGAGAGTAAAACTTTCCCATTCTTCCATCTTCTCTTTTGATGTAGCATTTGATTCCAAATATTATGAAATTATTCACATTAGTTGGTCTTCCTTTCCATAGCTCATAGTGAGTTTTGGCATTGTTGTTTCTGAGCATTACTTTGTTTCGAATGTGAACTTATATAAGCATTGGATGTGTCCAAAAAATATCTATCAATTTGGAATCCATTAGCATTGTTCGAGCCATTTCCTGTGTAATCAACATCCATAATGTTTCTTTGTCTCTGAACCAATCTGTGAATCCATGCTCTCGTCCATTGTCATATATTTTTCCAAACCTGCTAAGTGTTATTACAAATATATCTCTGTTCATACTGTCCAAGACTCTACTGCACAACTTTCCATAATGCAAACCCATTTATTACTATACTATCATGAAGTCTTCACTACTACAACTATCAAACTGTACTTTTGCTAACTGATTGCTCTAGATCTGTCTACTCAAACTCTGCAAGCTACTCGAAGGATGGTTCTTTGGTCTGTCACAACTATTGCATAGACTCCCCCTATATAATATTCATGTTATCTGGGAGTCTCTAAGATGGATGGCTCAGAAAAATTATTGCTCTGATGTGTATTCATCATCATCTCCAATGGTAGATTCATCATCTCTTTGAGCTTTGACTTCTTTCTTTCTGTCTATGGATTCATCTTTCACTACAATTCCTGAAAATACAATCTCTTGAACCTGTTCCTTATTTACCTTTCCTTATTTTCATTCAATTATTTTCCAAACCTTTCAGTATCTGACATCTTTCTTTTTCTCTGTCGAATTTTCTTCATTTTGGTTTATCTCTAATCTTGCGATCTCTGGGACTTGGTATTTGTTCACCTATTCTTCATGTTTTCTTATCCATTATTTCTTATATATGATATCATTGTTCTCTTTCATGGAAGTATCGATCATGCTTCTACAAGCACTAGCTATGTGTCCATAGTTATGACATTTGCAACATTTAATGTTACATGGGGCCACATAGGCATTTCTTGCATGAACATTTTTATAATCCCTGCAATCTGCAGCCTTATGTCCAAAATTGGTGCAGTAAAAATAATGACCATAAAAGAAATTTGCATACTTGGGAGTGAATGATCTTTTTTGGGGTGTAGACCTTCTGAATTTCTCCCTTGACTGATTATGAGCATGATTGAATCTTATTTTTGGCTTGAACATGGATGGTCTTCTTGAATATGTATCTTTAATTGTTTTCTTAGATTCTAGTTGACTATGATTCCTTCCTTTGAGTACTTCTTCCTAACTCTTTCTATTTTCTTCATTCTTATTTTTTAACAACCTAGAGTGCTTCTCTTCATTCTCTATAACTGATGTGGATTTTTATGTCTCTTCAACGTTCTTGTTGATCTTGACTATTTTACTTATCAATGTGACAACTTCTTCTTCAAGCTTCTCAACCTCTTCTTCTTTCTTCATTATCTGAGACTTCATGACTTCTTCTGTTCTTTCCTCTTCTTCAAGATGGATTTTTAATGTGATTACGTTTTCTTCAAGTCCTTTCTCTTATTGACCAAACTCTGCCTCAAGTTGGTTTAGATCATTAGTTCTTTCCTTAAGATGATATGTCAATATCTTTTCTCTCATTTCTACTTCTTCCTTCTATGCTGCTATGTTGGCTTCCAAATACTGTTTTTTATCTTTAGTATTTTCTTCGATCTTTATGGTTTCTTCTAGTTGAGTTATTAAGTTCTTGGACCTATTGGGCTTCTCCAAAAATGTGAGCACTTTCCTTTTGTTTCATCAATTATTTTTCCTAAAAATGTGAGTGACTTGTTTTCTTCTCTTTCTTTTCTTAGTTTATCTAAAGCATTGATCAATTCTTCTTCATAATTGTCTTCTTTTTCAATTAGTTTTTATGTCTCATTTCCTTCATGGAATTCTATTTTAAGATGTCTTCATTTTTCACAATTAAAGAAAAACAACATACCTATGTTGTTTATGTACTCTTCATCTTCTAAATCTGTTTGACATGGTGAACATATTTCTTCTTGATCTATACCTACATCTTCTTTGGCATTTTATGAATATGCGATGGGTGAAGAATATATATCATGTAACTTATCCCAAAGTTCTTTGGCTAATGAACATTTACCAACCTTTTCTCTTGCCAAATTAGGTAATCCTTCCTAGATAAAATCCATTGTTATTTTGTTATTCTTCTTCAATTCCTTCTTGGTTGTAGTCTTTTCCATTTTTGAACTATCATATCCTGTAACGAATGATAGCCAAATATAATACCCATGTTCATGTAAAATTCTTTCGTCCTTCCACTCCATAGATCATACTTTAAGCCATTCTGACCATTAAACAATGGTACTCCATTCTCAGAATAATCCATGATCTTCTTCCAGAGGTTAAACTGTTTCCTGAAGGAACCTTCTATGATTCCAATTGTTGGATTATTGAGAGGGGGGATGAATCAATAATAGAGAAATTTAATCCTTTTTAACCATAAAATGCAAGTGTTATAAAAATGTAGCATTATCATTCAATAGTTTCATAGTAAATAAACAATGAACAAATGAGAAATCATACACATACACAGTACACCAGTGTTTTTACATGGAAACACAAAGCAAGAGAAAACCATGAAACGATTTTTCTTGTATGTCTTTAAGAATTACATTCATTAGAAGAACCAAACTCCTTTGTTTTCCAGCTACAACTGGAAGGAGGCTCCACCCCCCTAGTTTCTTAGGCTACAACCTGAGAGAAGCTCCAACTCCCCAATTATCTGGCTACAACCAGAAGGAGGCTACAACCCTCTATGTTCTCTGGCTACAACTGGAAGGTGGCTACAAACACCTGTCCTTTCCCGTCCAACCGCCTTGTCGTAGAATTAAAATGATGGAACCACGGTCACACTATCACTGTGAGAATACTATTGTAAATCTGTACCAATCAACTTGCACCAAAAAACCTGTAAAAACATGTACCAAACAACCTGTAATCAACATGTACCATAAACAAGTGCATCAACCATGCACCAACTTGTACCTCAACATGTACCATCAACGAGTGCATCATCCATGCACCAAACTATACCTCAACCTGTACCATCAACAAGTGCATCAACCATGCTCCAAATATGTACCAATCATGTATCAAATACACATAAACTATGAATAATCAAGATGTACCAACATCATCAACTGTACACCTCATGTATGTGCCAACTCATCAACTACTTGTCTGAACCATGTACCCAACATATACCTCAACCAAAATCCATCATCAATTTCATCATCCAAATCTTATTTTTAACTCTATAATAGACATGGTGTATATGATCACATACCTGCAAACCTTCATCAACTTTAAGAACAAGAGACTAGCATTTTCATCAAACTTTACTTTAGTCTCACATGACTAATTTTGGATTAGTCGACAACCCTAACTTGAAATAATCATAACTATGTACCTGTAATGAATAAATATATGAAAATAGTACACAAT
>SNQJ01S0029204.1:2909-36054 GCA_010110895.2 Picea sitchensis
GTTGAGGGTTTCCCGTAAAGATCTCTGTGTATTCTGTGTATGAGCCATTGATTAATTTCTGTATTGCTTAAGAATATATATGCATTGCTTTACTTCGCAGGTTTAAAACTTACAAATAAGGATACTCATCAGCTAAGAAACGTTCTATATCAGAATCATAATCCTCACTAAGGATTATAGGCTTTGACTCAGCAGAGGGTTTAGGTTTGTTTCTAGCCATCCTTGAAATCATCAGAGAGTTCTTTTTACCCTTGGCATTAGCAGTAGGGTTTGCCTTGGGATTTTTGTTCACAGGTCTCTTAATAGTCTCGGCCTTCTTGGTTCCAACGTCTGGTAAGTCAATAGGAGAGTCGAGTGAAGGCTTAGGAGCGGGCAATAGAATATGGAAGGGCACATGTGGCTCGGCCTTCACCTTAGTCACCACAGGTTTGTCAACCTGTATAGGGTTCGGGTCATCGAAACCATTTCGAGCGATGAAAGCTCTCCAACTATCGCCATGTAAACCCAAATGATAAACAATGATAATCTTAATAAGCCCATGGTGGAACAGGCTACTGTCAGCCTTCTACCTTTTAAACCTTTTCGACATTTTATATAGGCTGCGATGAAAGTAAAAGGGCATATTCAACGAGTATCCCATAAAATTCATTAGCAAACGCAGGTGGTAGATAAACACGAGCCCGTATCGAGCTTCACAGGTCACGAACTGTTTGACTACCATCAAAGTATCATGCCATCGTGGTTTAAGTGCAGAGATGGGCATACCTCTGTCACAAGAGGTGACTTTGTGCGAGAGTAACAACAATGTCCATGGCACTTCCTCGACCTTACAATTTTTGAACCAACACTGTCCCGAGGAGGGTAGCCTTGTAACAGAACTGATAAATTCTTCGTCAATTTCCAGCTGGATGTCTCCCACCTTGGCTCTACAGCCATCAAAATTCACGGTGAATTGTTGCGCCACAGCTAGGTTAAAACCCTCAAAACACTGCACGAAGGTGAGCCATCCGTTGTCCTCCAAGTCTTTGCGGGCATTGTCCAACATTAACAAAGCTTGGTTGCCATTTGGCTCGATTCGCACGATTGGTGCCATGGAGCCGAGCACATGGTAAGCCGAGGGTTTGGATCATAACACACACAGAAGCATAGCTATCCGAGCTAACAGAAGTGAATGGGCAAAAGGGATAGGCATAAATGCCATCGTGCGAAGGTGGTGGAGCTTATCTCTGCCATGCAAAATAGTAATTGCCAAAGTACAACCGCCGATTTACATAGTAGTTCAACACATTATAGCATAGTTCAACAGTCATATCAATTGGCCGACCAATGAAAACAATGGTGAGTGTATAATCCAACGCGCAATCAACATTGTGCCAAAGTTTTAAACCATAAATCATTCAAATCGAAACCAAAATCAAATATTAACCATGCACCAATGTATTGTAACAGCTCATATCAAGTGTTTAACCAATGTACCAATGGGTATTCATATAATCAACCAACCAATAGTTATGAAAACATTAACATAGGGATTATATTAAAAGATATGTATGAAAGATTTAAACATAATACCCATGTATCTTATGAAACCAAAGGTCAAGTAGGTCAAATAAAAAGCCAATCCAAATACCAATGCATTACATGCTTAATGAAACCAAGTCACACAATCAATATGAAGCATGAGTACTGCTCAAAGGATCTTGCCAGTTGTATAATGATAAATAAAAGGTAAGCGCAATAGGCATATCGACAAAAAGATAATGACGATTCAGATAGTGATCGAAATGCGACTTCGAAAGACTAAGTTTTCATGCTTACATTCGTGAAAACAAAACGAAGGAAAATATGCAAATGTCTCATAAAAATGTCGTCTATTTGAAAATTGCAACGAAAAATTGATGTTTGTAAAACATTGGAGTATGCAGCTTATAAGACAATAGAAAAAGTGAATTGGCTGCCAACAATGGAGACACACCGGTAGAAGCAGTTATCTCTGTCAAAAAGAAACAAATCCATCTTAGGACAACAAAGAAAATTTCAACTCAAAATAACAACCAGAAAATCGTATAAACATCATCATTAATCAGTGATCCCAACAATGTTTCAAAAGATGAAAACTGATAATAATCTTAAGAGAAGCAAGTCACGATATTAAAGATAAAATCTTCAATACTATTGGCATGGCCACTGCTGCCAGCAGGCGTCCATAGCCTCGACAGGGTTTCCATTTAACCCACTCTGACATCTGTATCCTTCCAAGAAGTTTTGGATCATAATAAAGAACATTAAAGAGGTTCCCCTTTTTTTTTGCAAATTTTCATATACCCGACATTGCTTCGCTGCCAGTGGGCCTGTTCAGTACCCCGACGAAGTTGTCTTGGCGTCATGCATACATTTACCCGCTGCCAGCAGACCTGTTCAGTATCCCGGCGGGTTTACAAGCACTTCCCACATCTCTTCTTAATAATTTTTGTTTTTTTTTTTACAGATATGTAGCTGAGCGGGGTGACGCTGAAAATCATGATATTTTAACATATTTTTTTAGACCTCATCAAAATTTTTAGAACTGTCCTTTATCTAGATTCAGAGGTGTTTTATTTACAAAAACAACTTCCTTAGACAGGGAGACATCTTCTAAGTCATTCCTTTACGGAATAGGGACAGCGTAAAAATATAATGGATGATGATGACGAACTTTACTCAGAGATCGAAATCAGTCAGCTTCTTTCAAACAACAGACTTTTTCCAACTCAGATATTAATTTCAGAAATATGCCATTGATGTTTGTACAAATTTCTCAGAAATTATTTCAGCGAAGAAAAATTCTATTGTCTTTGTCTGAATAGTTCAGTGTATAGGTATGTGTATTTTCAAAGAAAACAGAAACTGATAAATTGAAATCAAAATAAAAAACAGAAAGCAAACGAAAAAGAAAACAAAAGAAAAATATATACATAAAATACAAGGGTAGTTATCAGGCAAAGTATCTCTTTAGGGCTTGGCCATTCATCGGGTAGGTGTCAAGATGCCCTTTAATATTTTGCAATCAAAAAGAACTGGGACCCAACTTTTCAGTGGTGAAAAATGGTCCAAGCCACAGATTTTGAAATTTCGTGTGCTCTCCCTTTCCCTCGTGTGGTTTGTCCCACTTTAAGACGAGATCACCTACTTCAAAATTCCTATCAGAAGCAGAGTTAGAATCGAACCATATTTTAACCAGTTGTTGATGTTGATCTAACTTACGTTTAGCTTGGGCTCTTACCTCTTCCAGCTTCATCAAAGCGTTAATTCATCTTTCTAGAGGGGGACAATCTTCTTCTTGAACTTTCTATGACAACTGTAGTGAATGAAGAAGAATGTGAGGTGGTAGAATTGCTTCTCTGCCATAAACGAGAAAAAAGGGGGAGTTACCTATAGAGGATTTTGGCGTTACTCTATCAGCCCATAATGCGTTCAGCAGTGCCTTGTGCCAACTTTTGTGATTTTCAACTACGATTCTCTTGATGATTTTGATCAAGTTCTTGTTTGTTGATTCTGCCAATCCGTTGCCCTGGGGGTAATAACTAGCATAATACTTCAGCTTAATTCCTTTTTCCAAAGCGAACTCGCTCATCTCAAGAGAAGAAAAGTAAGAAGCATTATCGAAAACTAAACAGTCAGGGATACCGAAACGAGTGATAATGTTCGAATTTAGAAAGGCAATAACCTGACTGGTGTTGACAGTTCTTAACGCAGCGGATTCAGACCATCGTGTAAAGTAATCCGTGGCTGTCACAATAAAATTGTGTTGTTGGGAGGACGAAGGGTTGATTGGACCTATGATATCAAGGCCCCACTGCTGAAAAAGAGAATCTACTGTAACGGGTTGCAAAGGAAAGGCTGGTTTTTGAAACTGCCCTGATGCTTTCTGACAGATGATACATTTACGACACAAGGCATGGGCATCTCTAAAAAGCGTGGGCCAGTAATAACCGACTCTTAGAAATTTATGAGCAGTGGTGTCACCACCAAAATGACCACCAGCTTCTCCTGCATGCAACTCTAGAAAGACCTTCTCTGCTTCATCTTTTTCAAGACAACGCATCAGTACGCCGTTAGAATTCTGACAAAACATGATACCATTAACCAGATGAAAGGAGGTAGACTTTAATCTCAATGCTCTTCTCTTAGCGGGATCTAAGTGACGGGGGGCTGACCCATGTTCAAGACAGAATCTGATATCGTCGTACCAAGGACTAACAAGGTTTTGTGCGCAACAGATTAGACTTTGATCGCTTTGTCCTAGGTTTGGCATGTCACTTTCTTCTTGTTGTCCTGTCTCCGAATCAACTACCAACTTACATAACCCTTGACCTCTCACTATCTGAGCTGGGGTGATTTCTAATTCATACTCCTGCAGGGAGGTGACCCAGTTGGCTCTCTTTTCTCCAAGTTCCTTTTGCACTAACAGGGTCCTCACGGCTGGGTAAGGGACGATGACTTTCGTCCTTGACTTCAAAAGATAGGATCGGAAGTGCTTAACTACTTTGAAAACAGCATAGGCCTGCTGATCTACCGCTGGATAATTAAGTTCAACACCTTTGAAAGCAGAGTTCATAAAGGCGATGGGTACCTCGTGGTTCTCGGCATTCTTTTGAGTTAGGACGACGACATAGGAACGGTCAGAAGCAAAAGTGTAGAGTGTAAAGTCTTGTGAGAAATCTGGGCTCATGAGAGATGGAGCGTCTATTATGGCCTTCTTTATTGCATTAAAAGCTTGGTTTTCTATGGGTCCCCAGTGATATTGGGTGTCTTTCTTAATCAAATTCTGCAAGGGTCTGACCATTTCGGAGAAGCTGGGGACAAATCTTCTCACAAAGTTAATCTGTCCTAAGAAAGACTGCATAGATTTTTTGGATGTAGGAGGGGGAAGTTTTGCGATGACTTGAGTCCTCTCGGGGTCAATAATCATTCCTTCGCTAGACACAATGAATCCTAGGACTTTACCCAGTTCTACTGCAAAGATGGACTTTTTAGGATTGAGGGAGATGTCGTACTTACGACATCGCAGTAGGACGGATCGTAAGTGAGCTAGATGATTTTTTTTGTTTTTAGAAAATACAGTCACATCATCTAAGTAAACTACAACGGAGTGATTAATTAAGCCTCAGAAAGCAATGTCCATTGCTCTTTGAAAAGTGGCACCGACATTAATTAATCCAAAAGGCATTTTGCGATAAGCATAAGTGCCCCACGGGGTATGGAAGGTAGTTTTTAATTGGTCTGGTGGAGACATCAGGACTTGGTTGTATCCAGAGAAACCATCCAGTAAGGATAGCCTCTCGGAACCAGATACTTGTTGAAGGATCTGTTCCATGGGCGGGATAGGATAGTTGTCTTTATCAGACGCTCTATTGAGGTTTCAGAAATCGACGCAAAGTCGTATTTCCCCATTTTTCTTCCAGACTGGGACGAGATTGGAAAGCCATTGTGTGTGCCTAACAGGGAAAATTATTTTAGCATTAAGGATCTTATTCAATTCTTTTTGAATGGTCGGTTCTAGTTTAGGGTGTATTTTCCTTAGTTTCTGTTGGAAGGGTAAGGTTTGGGGCTTCATCGGGATGACATGTTGTATGATATTAGGATCAAAAGTTTTAAGATCATCATACGTCCATGAAAAGACATCTTTAAATTCCTTGAACAATTTAATGAATGCAGTTTTTTCTTGTTGAGAACATCCCAAGCCTAAGTTAATGCACTGAGGGTTTTCATTAGTTCCTAGGTTTACTTTTTCATAAGACAATGAGGAACTATTGGTTTTACAGTTGACCGTCTTTTTAAATTTATCTTCAAAATAATAAAAATTCTCTAATCTGACTATAGATTTGGGTATGGAATTTACCATGTCCGAAAGATCTTCAGGAGTTTTCGGATCAGGTATTACCGTAAAATCGTGCAAATTGTCGTCGTGCATGCGTTCATCTATCACCATGCCTTGAAAGGTTTCTTCCATGTGCAGAAAGTTGATGATCTGCTGATCATCGTCAAATACTCTCCAGTTCATGATGTTGTTGGGAATGGATGGCCGAAACAACAACTCGATGGAGAATGCGTCTGGGGACAAGCCTTCTACAGGAAGAAGTTTAGAGGCTAAATTAGCTAATAGATCTGCTTCAACATTATTTAATCTAGGAATGGAATTTATATCGAAAGAAACAAATTTATTCATTAAATTCCATACCTCAGACTGGTAGCTCTTGAGATGCGGAGAAAGACAGTGGATAGAATTTCTTACCTGTCTAACCACTATTTCAGAGTCGCCAAATACAACCAGGTTTTGAATGTTCATATCCAGAGATTTTCTGAGACCTTGCAGCAAAGCCTCATATTCTGCAGTATTATTAGTACATTCAAATTCTAGTCTACATGAAATCATCGTCTTGTTACCTGCCGGATCGATAATGACGCAGCTTGCCCCAGCTCCTTCTTTAGACTTAGACCCGTCGAAATAAAGAGACCAAATTTGATCTCCATCGGGTACATGGGACCATTGTATAGAAGCTGTTGGTTGCGTATACGCTACAATCTCGGACTGGTGTTTTGGATTGATGATAGGCGAAGCCTCGGCCATGAAATTGCCGAAGAAGGTGTCCATCCCTTGGACTTCGGGTGAATCAACAGAAGGTGTGAATGGTTCGTTAGGATCGTTCAAATCTGTGACCGTGAACTTAAGGTAGCGTTCACGATTCACCCTGATCTTGTTGGGCTTGCCGTTCTCTGGAAGCCATAAGTGAGACCAATCCGTTGTGAAGTAACCATGTAGCTGCTCCGACCAGTCCCTGATTAAAAATAGACCATACACTTCTGGAATATCCACGACAATTATATCAATAATTTGATGAACCTTGGGGTTAGATGATAATCTGATAAGCACATTCTTTAGTTCACCTATAACTTTAACATTGGTTCGATCAAGTTGTATGATTTTTAAATTCGAGGGTTCTACTTGAGCATTAATCTTATGGCAAACATACCAAGACATCACATTGGATGACGCCCCTGAGTCCACCATAAAATTGTGCACATTTCTATTAAAAATATCGAAAGTTAACAAGAAAGGAGGTATATTTTTGCGAGTACTAAGAGTGGTAGCTTGTGGCTTTTTACTCGCGGTTTCTAAAGCTACTTTATCTACATTACTTACAGGAAGACTTCCTTTATCTTGAGGATCAAGATTATTTTTAGTGGAAGTCTTCTGAGGGACTTTGTTTTGCACAACCTTATTACCATTACCATTTTTGTTGTTCTTAGAAATATTTTGCAACATCTTTTGTAACAAAAACAGAAACTTCAACAACTCATAAATAGAAATGTTAGCCCTTAACTTTTTAAGATCTTCAATAACATCATAATATAAGTTGGGTCTTACATTATTCTGTTTAGTCTCTGTTGATTTAGATTGCTTTGGAGGCAAAGTTGTATTATTTTCGGTAGAAGGTTTATTTGTGGTCTTACTCCTAATGTTATAAGGATGAACAGTCTCAAAGTTGGCTTGGAAGATGCTATCCGAGAAGTGTCCAAAAATGTTTGGAGAAGACTCTTCTTCTTGGACTGTCTCTTGTTCAACTACCTCCTCAGGGATCTCAGGAGGCATCAAGTTATCTTGGGCTTCTAGAATTGTTTGAAGAGAACATTGCAAGCTTTCTAGATTTAGGCCTTCAGTGGTTGGGTTAGGTTGTTTGGTGGGAAAAGGATTTCGCAAAGGAGGTTTGTAGGGTCCTTTTCTCGAGGAAGATTCTTCGGTCGACCTTTTTAAGTCTATAACCTGATTTGACAGTTTCTGAACAACTTTGGTTAAGTTTTCCAAATCATAGTTTTCAGGTTGTGTTTTACTTTGAGTAGGTCTGGGAAGGATTTCGATCTTCTTTCTGGAAGAAGAACTAGTCTCAGTTTCGTTGTTGGTAGAGTCCTTAAGACTGAGTATGTCTTTTTCAATCCGGTTGGCCTCCTCGAAGGCTTATAACAACGTAGATTTCTTAGATCATTTAACCCATATAACTATGCTCTGATGCAAAGCTTTAGTGTAGTAAGCTATTATAAGACTCTCAGCAGGCATGGAATTTGTAGGAATTCGGTTTTTGAGTGTTAAGAATCTCTGATTAAAGTCTTTAACTTTTTCTTTTGGGTTCATTTTTAAGCTTGAAAGATCCATGACTAGGACTTCCGGAGACTTACCGTCTCCGAACTTTTCCAAAAAGCATGACTCAAACTTTTCCCAAGACACAATGGTATGGGGCTGCTGGGAAAAGTACCACGTGGATGCATTACCCTCAAAAGTATAGGGGAACAACCTACAGACAACGTCTTCATGTTTGACATTGCAGAGTCTAATGGCTAACTTAAACTTTTTAATGTGATCTTCAGCAATTTGTTTTGAATCAGGATCAAACTTGGGGAGCCATTTCTCCGGGTGTTTAGGTAGAGGGTGTTGAGCTCCAGGTATAGCTACGACATCCTGATCAAGCCAGGGTCTAGCAGGGTTGTTCTGATTTTCCATTGGGGTAGTGGGTGTGGAAGGATGAGATGGGGAATTTCCTTCGTCAGAGGAATCTCCTCCAGAAGAGGACGGATATGATGGAGGTGGTGAAGGAGGTATCCCAGATCCTCCTGCAGCAGGATTTAGGTTTGGATCTGTAGGATTCACAGTAGGATTAGTGTCATCTAGTTGTTCTCTGATATCAGATAAATCCAAAGGTTGACCCCACGGACGGTTCGGTTGCCTCAAATGGGCTAAGGTACTATGTGTTTTAATAAGAGATTGGCAGACAATCTCTTGTATGTCACCACCTGCAGGATTAGGGGTTGCTGGCTCAACTGTGACCTGTGGATCGTCGGTTGAAGTAGTTGTTGTTTGAGGGGGAATATTATCGTTTGAATGGATTCTAGTCACTATAGGTGAGCGATTAGGGGGTGGAGGAGTCTTGCGACTGCCTCGTGCCATTAATTAAGTTCAGGCCCTCCTTCTAGCGCCATTTGTTGACGGGAGAAATCGACCGTCCGTCAACTAAGAGAGTGGAACCGGTTCGGGGTTGTCTAATAACCCAAGCTGTTTGGAATGAACCACCCTGATGGGTTTAGCGGCTCCATTAGACGATCTAAGGTCCTAAGAAAACAAAAAGAAAACTAATCTAAACTAACTAATCTAACTAAAACTAAATAAAACAAACTAAACTAACTAACAATAAATAAAATAAACTAATCTAACTATTCTATAATACAATCTACTAACTACTACTATACTAACTCTAACTAATTAACTTACTATTAACTAACATATACATAACTTACTCACAAAACGTACAATATCTACAATTTACAGATTTAAATAAAACCTGAAAAACTCATTTGCATTCTACCCTAAGACAGAGAAATATATTTTTTGTTGATTTTATAATTTTATGAACAAGAAATAAAACTAAAACTAACTAAAACTAAACAACTAATATACTAATTCTAATTACACATATATCTAACTAAACTACTAATAAATATACTAAACAAATAAACAACAAACTGACCTGGAAACGCTCCAGATTTGTCCTATGTATGATGACTGTTTACGCAGATCAGAGGGAGGAAACCTGCTCCGAATCATCCAGAAGCTTCTCGTAAACGATAGCTGCAATGCTCCTTAAGTTTGTTTACAGGACAAACAAGACATAAAAAATAACAACAATCTTATAATTTATAAATCTCTACAATTAGATAAACATGTATGTAAAGACTTATACATGATAGTTCAATTGATGAAGAGGATAAATCTATCATTCATTAACTGAACTAAGTAATTGTTGTATTCTTTAAATTAGTGAAATAAATCAGGCATGTATCACATTAATTCAAACATATCATTCTGCAAAAGATTGTGATAGCTAAAGTAGTCACTAATCAAATACAAAATGATAAACATAAACATGAAACAAAAGATTGCTGTAGAAGAACATCAACTTCTGTCTCTGTTTGTATTAAAAATCCATAGCCTGGTTCTCCCACAGGTGAGGATGATCATTATTACAAAAATAATAAGTATTTATAAGTTTTTCCACAGGGTAAAACCTCCCTGTGGAAGTTATAAAAATGTTTACATAAAATCTAGGAAGATATCCCAAGTTTAACTAAACTAGGAAAATACAATAAAACTAATCACACAAATATCCCCTAGCCTGTCCAACATGTCCCATGCAATTTCGAATTTACCTGAAAAAGACCAAAAATGAACAAATTAGAAGGATCTTTTATTAATAAAATGATAAAAATTTAATTCTATAGACTAGCTACAGAATCTTTTGATTCTGTAGCTAGTCTAAATAAGACACAGAATCAACATTTAAAATTGATTAAAAATCTTTTAAAGAATTAAACTCAATTAAAATCCAATATCTATTTGAAAACGAATCATTTAATTTGAAATTATTATATCATTCGAAATCAAATAGGATCAATCATTCAACCGAATACAGAGATAGGTGTACTTTGTTTCTTTTGTTACCACAAAGTCGGGTCAACATAATCATATGGAACAACAATGTAATCGTTTCACAACAAATCGAATCCAACAGTTGTGAAATCATTTTGACTTCAATTGAAACGATTATAATCAAAACAAATGGCAAGCAACTTTTACGTTGCCTTGTCAAAAGAAGACATGATCGAATTGAACATGATCAATTTCAAATTGTTATGGCTGTAACGACATAGCAAACAATTTATGCCACGAGAAAACTAACTCGAAACTGGCGCACAAATCCATTCAAGTGAAATCGTAATAGGATCGATCAATTAATAACATAGTTCATAATAGATATCCGATCGTTTGTCATTGCACAGTGAGTAAACAAGATCGATTGACTTCGATCACAATCGTTCCAATCAAACGAATTATAACTGGGTTTGACCAATTCGTTTCAGAAATTTAAAATCAAACAGAGCATCAATTATAATTCGAATTCAAATTCAACTCATAGAACAATCTTGCCAACTCAGAATAAGAGCGAATTGAACAACTATGGTTTTCACATAGTTGTTATGACTCAAAATCATTCCATGATTCGGGCGCGAATTATTTGCACAGTCTTGAAGGAGCGTATTGTTTTTATCAAAAATAGAGTAGTTCACTCCACATTAAAATCGAACAGAGTTTCATTCCCAATTTAGAAAATCATAGGACACAACATATTGAAAAATCGTAACAACCAAACTCACTGAAATCGTTCACCGCATATGAATCATAACGAAATCAAATCCAAACACGATCGCATTCTGAATTGGGCATAAAAAAACCTCCTGTTCGGAGCATATGCAAAAATGAATTCAATTGAAAGTGAACTATCGGTTTCGTTAACTCAATCAGGCAAACCAATCAATCAAATCCAAACGAAAACCATTCAAATCCAATCAAAATCTATCGATAGCTATACTGGGAATGATCAAATCATATATCAAATTGAATTTTTATTTTTATTTTTAGCAAACGAAAACATTGTACAGGATAAACACCGAATGGCAGAGACATTTCGAAATATACAGAGAGCTATTCGAAAACAAAATTCGAATCATTATATTAACCCCGATCATTCATAAGACAGAAACTATATTAAATTTTCATACCTGTACAACGACGAGATGGCTTGATCATAATAATTTGGAGTTGATAACAGCTGTGGCCGATTCAACATTCTTGAAAAGGATGGAGCCTGTCATCTTCTGCTTCTTATCAGCTACTTGGAGTTGGTCTCGTTGGCTGGTCAATGCCTCAATTCGACTTTCCAGTGATTGAATTTTCGATTGGAGTATGGGAACATCAATGTAGTATCGTTCCAACCATAAATCGCATTGGTCACAGGATGACTGTGTGGGGTTTGAAAGAGCAGGTGAGGGTTTGGTCATATGGATGAGGGTTTCATTTGGTAACTTAATACCAGGGTAACTAGGGTCGTTCCTTAGACAGGGAGGAAGATTCGTCACAAAATCGTAAGGTGGTTCAGGGCATAAACCCTGTGAATAAGGATACTCATCGGCTAAAAAACGTTCTATATCAGAATCAGAATCCTCACTAAGGATTATAGGCTTTGACTCAGTAGAGGGTTTAGGTTTGTTTCTAGCCATCCTTGAAATCATCTGAGCGTTCTTTTTACCCTTGGCATTAACAGTAGGGTTTGCCTTGGGCTTTTTGTTCACAGGTCTCTTAATAGTCTCGACCTTCTCGGTTCCAACGTCTGGTAAGTCAATAGGAGAGTCGAGTGAAGGCTTAGGAGCGAGAAATAGAATATGGAAGGGAACAGGTGGCTTGGCCTTGGCTTTAGTCACCATAGGTTTGTCAACTTGTATAGGGTTTGGGTCATCGAAACCATTCCGAGCGACGAAATCTCTCCAACTATCGCCATGTAAACCCAAATGATAAACAATGATAAGCTTAATAAGCCCATGGTGGAACAGACTACTATTAGCCTTCTGCCTTTTAAACCTTTTCGACATTTTATATAGGCTGCAATGAAAGTAAAAGGGCATATTCAATGAGTATCCCATAAAATTCATTAGCAAACGCAGGTGGTAGAGAAACACGAGCCCGTATCGATCTTCACAGGTCATGAACTGTTTGACTACCATCAAAGTATCATGCCATCGTGGTTTAAGTGCAAAGATGGGCATACCTATGTCACAAGAGGTGACTTTGCGCGAGAGGAACAACAATGTCCATGGCACTTCCTCGACCTTACAATTTTTGAACCAACGCTGTCCTGAGGAGGGTAGCCCTGTAGCAGAACTGATAAATTCTTTGTCAATTTCCAGTTGGATGTCTCCCACCTTGGCTCTACATCCATTGAAAGTCATGGCAAATTGTTGCACCACAGCTAGGTTAAAACCCTCAAAACGCTGCACGAAGGTGAGCCATCCATTTTCCTCCAAGTCTTTGCGGGCATTGTCAAACATTAACAAAGCTTGGTTGCCATTTGGCTCGATTCGAATGACTGGTGCCATGGAGTCGAGCACATGGTAATACGAGGGTTTGGATCATAACACACACAGAAGCAGATCTATCCGAGCTAACAGAAGTGAACGGGCAAAAGGGATAGGCATAAATGCCATTGTGCGAAGGTGGTGGAGCTTATCTCTGCCATGCAAAATAGTAATTGCCAAAGTACAACCGTCGATTTACATAGTAGTTCAACCCATTATAGCATAGTTCAACAGTCATATCAATTGGCCGACCAATGGAAACAATGGTGAGTGTATAATCCAACACGCAATCAACATTGTGCCAAAGTTTTAAACCATAAATCATTCAAATCGAAACCAAAATCAAATATTAACCATGCGCTAATGTATTGTAACAACTCATATCAAGTGTTTAACCAATGTACCAATGGGTATTCATATAATCAACCAACCAATAGTTATGAAAACATTAACATAGGGATTATATTAAAAGATATGTATGAAAGATTTAAACATAATACCCATGTATCTTATGAAACCAAAGGTTAAGTAGGTCAAATAAAAAGCCAATCCAAATACCAAATACCAATGCATTACATGCTTAATGAAACCAAGTCACACAATCAATACGAAGCATGAGTACTGCTCAAAGGATCTTTCCAGTTGTATAATGATAAATAAAAGGTAAGCACAATAGGCATATCGACAAAAAGATAATGACGATTCAGATAGTGATCGAAATGCGACTTTGAAAGACTAAGTTTTCACGCTTACAGTCGTGAAAACAAAACAAAGGAAAATATGCAAATGTCGCATAAAAATGTTGTCTATTTGAAAATTGCAACGAAAAATTGATGTTTGTAAAACATTGGTGTAGGCAGCTTATAAGACAATAGAAAAAGTGAATTGGCTGCCAACAAACCTACAATAAACCCATTGTAACTTCATCTTCTTTCTCTCACAGTCTCCTATCTCATAATACAATATTCGCCATGATACATAGCTGCAATACATTTCCCTCATAAAAGAGGGTTTCCTTCTAGGGAAAAAAAACCTAACATAACTTCTATCGTCAGATTTGCAAACTTATAATGAACGGTAAAGATTTACAATTAAATTACAACATACATTTACAAGGCAATTTTTCCTTCAGGGGCTTTGCCCCTGAACCCTCGATGGGGGGTCGCTTTCCCCCAGACCCTGTCGAGGGGTTAACCCCCCTCGTGGAGGAGTGTACATTTTTCCAAGGTGTAAAGTCTTCATGGGGTATAAACACAATTGAAAATAAAGATCTCTGAATTAGGAAGATAATTATGCTCCACAACAAAAAATATCCCACTTGGAGACTGATCTCAACAACTCCAGCACAGTTTTATTTGTTGGATTATGATCCTTCTTGGACCTGACAAATTTCTCATCTTCATATTCATTCTTGAAGACCAACTGAAACTGATCAGGAACTCAGTTTCTCCCTAGTTACTCCCTTTGTTAACATGTCTGCAGAATTATGGATAGTGTGTATCTTTTCCAACTTCAAATGTCCATCTTCCAAGACAGATCATATGAAATGGTACCCGAGTTGTATATGCTTATTCTTCGAATGGAAGTCCGAGTTCTTTGCAATATGAATGGTACTCTCACTATCATAGTACAACATGCTATTCTCCTACTTATTTCCCAATTCCTCCATAAACCTCTGTAACCAAATCATCTATTTACTAGCCTCTATAGAAGCAACATACTCTGCCTTTGTTGTTGAAATTGCAACAACCTTTTGCAGTTTTGAAATCCAACTTATTGTTGTTCCACCTATACTAAAAACATACCCTGTGGTGCTCCTCCTTCTATATTTATCACTTGGCATATATGAATCAACATATCCCTATAGAACAATGTCTGGACCTCCAAAACATAATGCATGAGTAGAAGTACCTCTCAAATACCTGAGAATCCACTTTACTGCCTCCCAATGTTCTTTACCTAGATTGTTCATATACCTTCACACAAATCCCACTGCATGTGCAATATCTGGTCTTGTGCAAACCATCATATACATCAAACTTCCAATTGTTGATGAATACGAGACCCTAGACATGTATTATATCTCCTCATGTATCTTGGGACATGTTGGCATAGGGGTAGACCCAGGGTTCAGATCCAAGAACCCACCAACAAGCCCTAACTACTGGCCCTTTCGACAACACCTGCGAAGTAGATGCAGTCTCACCCGAAGCAGTTATGAGGGGGTTGCAGGACCGGGATGTCTACAACCAAGGGGAATATCAAGTGGATATAACACATGAACAATACATCATTCATATATCACTTGTCAGCTTAGATCTACTCTGCACATCTACTTATTAGATCTAACACAGTAATGCAATCACAGTATACAGAGACAGAATATCAATCACACATAACAAAAAATATACGTGGTTGACCCTCTCTCTAAGGAAACATCCACAGAACTGTGCTATAATATATTTAAGGTAAAGAATAGAGATCTTTTATGCACTCTTAGCTAGTAGATCTTCTTTCTTCTCCTCTCCTTCTCTCCCCTTCCTGCGCACCCAACTGCAGGATTGAGCTTCGCACCCAGCTGAAGATATTACAATACCAGAAGGCTCTCACACTTAGCACTTCTCTCTCTCACCCGATAGTAATATCTCACACAACAATACCACTAAATCAACAACAATATCATACCAACAACCCCAAACTAGGTCCCCATGACCTTTATTTATACCTTACAATTACTCACCAACCTCCTTAGGTCAAAACTTAGGTGTCAAAACCCTAGATACCAAAACCCTAGGTGTCTAAAACCCTAGGTCAACTTGACCCATATTTTCGGGGCTTTGTCAGCCTGTCTTTCCTTTCTTCTCGCGCGGTGCTTCAAAGCATCCAATGGTAGATTTTTTCCTCTTGCAGACTTGTCCATGATCCTTCTTCCTTTCTTATCTGTCGTTCTTGATCTCCTCATCCAACGACTTGCTTTCTCGGACTTCACTCCATGTTTTCTTCTCTTTTTCTCACTTCAACCAAGTAACAGTCACTGCGTCTTGCATGAAGTTTACATTTTTCCTTTTCTTACTTGATCTTCGCTTGCTTTCCTAAACAAGGGCCAACAAGCCCCCAACACTCACTTGTGGCTCGTCCCGAGGCACTTCAGATCTGATCCTTCTAGTTTACTTCAACTTCTGACTGCGCAGTGAAACCTCTTCTTTCTTCTCTATGGCTCCTTTTCCTCCTTTGTGCAGACTGTATTTTCTGTGTCTGATACCCAGTTTCAACTGCACCTGGTACCTAGATCCTTTTCTTCATTCTTCTACCGAGCGCTGCGAGGTAGCTGGTTTCCATAGTACAACTTCAGCCATCTCCCATTCACTAATCCTTCCTTCCATTCTCCATTCAACATTTTTAGTTGCACAACTCCTCCCTCTGTAACATAAGCAATCTCGTACGACCCTAGCCAATGCATTCTGAACTTCCCAGGATGTTTGATGAACTTACTATCATATATCAGGACTAGATCACCTTGTTTAAATTCCTTCTTCTTGATGTGCCTGTCATGGTAGGCCTTCTCTCTTTCCTTATGTACTTGTTGATGGAATCCTGCAATAAATCTATCTTCCTCCAATTCAACCAATTGTGCAAGTCTCTCTTGAACAACGTCGGGGTCATACATATCTGTAAAGGCAACAATCCTCGGGCTTGGTACCAAATATTCCATTGGAACAATAGATTAAATACCATATACTAACTTAAAAGGTGTTTGCATTGTCATCTTCTTGCAAGTGGTTCTATAGGTCCATAATACTGCTGGTACTCTTAAATCCCAATCATCCCTGTTCACACTGCAAATCTTTGTCAGCGTTGTCTCCAATATTTTATTGAATGCTTCAACTGTCCCATTTTCTTGTGGATGGTAAGGTGTGTTCTTCTGATGGTGGACTGCAAATTCTTCAGTCGGGACTTCAATTGTTATATTGATGAAGTGTGTGCCTTGATCACTCATAAGGATCTTTGGGCATCCAAACCTGGTTATGATGTCATCAAATATGAAGCGCACAGCTGTAGTTGCACTACAATCCTTGACTGCTCTTGCTTCGGCCCATCTAGTCAAGTACTTTATTGTTGTAACTATGTACCTTGCTCCTGTATGCTTTCCTGGTGGATTTATAGGTCCAACGAAGTCAATGGCCCATTTATCAAATGCTTGTAGGGTCAGTTGTGAGGCTAATGGAATTTTGTCTCTTTTGGATGGTTTCCCAACTCTTTGGCATACATCACAGGCTCTAGAATAGTCTTTAGCATCTCTGTGTAAGGTAGGCCACCAAAGGCCAGCTCTTAGAACCATCTGCACAGTTGCTTTTCCTGCATAATGCCCTCCTGCAATGCCTTCATGAGCTTCGACAAGGATCATTGGTCGCTCTACCTCCATAACACATATTCTCAATATCTCATCAGGTCCCATATTGTATAGATGTCCAACTATAAGTGAGAAGTCTACAACGTGCACTACTAGTTGTTTCTTCTGAGGAATTGTGTACTCACTAGGTGCCATCCCTGTTGATAGGAATTGGACTATCTCTGCGAAGTGGTCATCGATCTTTGTAATGGCCAGTAGTTGTGCATCCGACAGTGCATCCTCTAAACTGGTTGGCTCTTCACCATGTTCCAACATTGACAAGTGGTCATGACCTTTGTTCATTCTCCCTGGATTTACTATGATCTCAAAATCATATTCTTGAAATAGCAGAATCCATTTGCATATTCTTCCCCCCAACATTGTCTTGTTGACTAGGTATTTCAGCGCAGAGTGATCAGTAAACATTTTGAAGTTTCCTCCCAACAAGTAGTGGCGAAATGTTTGCAATGCATACACCATGGATAACCCTTCTCGCTCTGTAGTGGTGTAATTAATCTCAGTAGTTCATAGCTTCCTGCTAGCAAAGGATAATGGGCGGTCAATATCTCCTCCTCCAGGTTGTGCTAACAAAGCTCCTAAAGCAATGGAAGACGCATCGACATGCACATGAATTTCCTTGGTCCAGTCTGGGAAAAATAGAATAGGCACAATAATCATTTTCTGTTTCAGTGTGTCAAAGCTTTGCTGACATTCTTCTGTCCAACTAAACTGACAATCTTTCTTCAGCAACTTCTCCATAGGTGTTGTAATCTGAGCATATCTTTTAATGAATTTCCTATAGTATCTTGTGTGTCCCAACATAGTGCGCAACGGCTTAACTGAAGTAGGATGGGGTAGATCAACTATAATGGCAATCTTGGATGGATCTACCAACAATCCTTGCTTACATACAATATGAACTAACAAAACTCCAAATGGTGAAGAAAAAATGCATTTCTTCAGGTTCAAGGCAATTTGACACTGCCTGTATTTATCCAACATTAGCCTTAGACATTCAATATGATTTTTCAATAAACTAAAAACAGTCCAATCATCAAAATATGCTTCTAGAAATTTATGCAGAAATTCCTTGAATGCTTCGACCACCACCTTGGAAAAGATGGCTAGGGCATTCTTCAATCCGAATGACATCACTGTATATTGATAGGATCCCCATTCTGTTTCAAATGTGGTCCTGTGGTGATCTTCCTTGGAAATCTGGATCTGATGGTATTCTGAAAATCCATCTGTAAAAGTATATACTTCCTGACCTACCACATTATACAACACTTCGTCAGTAAATGGTGTAGGGAAGGGGTCAGGAAAACAAGAATCATTCAACTTCCTGAGATCTACGCATATCCCGATCTCTCCTATTTTCTTGTCTTGCACCACCATAGGGATTATCCACTCTGACTCTTCGACAGGCTCTATAATACCTGCTTCCAACATTCTGTCGAGCTCAATTTTCACTTTCTCCTTATATTTAGGGTTTAGTCTGTAAGGTCTCTGTTTGACTAGTCTAGCATCTGTCTTCAAAGGAATCCTCATCTCACCCATAGGCCCTTTAATTCCCTTCGTATCCGTGAACTTGGTTGGAAACAAGTCCTGATATTCATGCAGTAACTCTGTGTTTGTCAATGGTAGAAACATCCCAATAATCTCTAACATTTGCAAACTTTGGTATCTGCACTGTTCCAATATTGACTTTATTAATCTTAATTGGTTGTCCAATAAATGGTAGATCCACCCTTGGTCCTTCCACATCTCTCTGGCCTTCTGTTTCTGTGATGTTCACCTTCCTCGGATCATCGTATTCATTGGCATCGATGTTGTAACAACCTTGCAGTTTCTAGAGAGGCGCAACCCATTCATCCTCTTCCTATTCTAAGGGAAGTATAGATACCTCCTTGAATACTTTTTGTCTCACAATTTGTAGTGCTTGATCTACTGAAGGATATTGAATTTCAAATAAGAAGGTGGTTACAAAATTCAGAGTCATACCTTGCCAATCTGTAGTGATGAGGCACAACTCTGCTTGAAGGTACCAGTTGATAGGTGTCGTGTGCAGTGTGTTCATGAATTTGTGTACCCATTGTTCTTGAGGAATGTTGCTCCAATATTCCTCACAGTTTCACACATGGTCCTTTGGGCAGCTTCGACCTGTGTATCGAACTGCGCAACCTTCTACTTGTGTTGAGAAGTGCACTGTCATCAGGGTACAACACTGTATCCAATCTGTAATGTTACTTTTGTGTGACCCCCATCATCTCGCTAGTGTGGCTTTCAAGGCCTCATCCATCGCCAATAATCTTTTTTTAATTGATACACTCTCTTCAAAGTTAGACAAGAAGGTTTCTAAAGGATTCAGACCATCAAAGGCGGGTAAGTTATTGATTGTTGTGCCAATCCAACGAACTTCTCTGGTTAATCTAGCACATCTTCTTGTAGATACTTCTTACATCTTATTATGTCAGTTCTCCAGTGCTTCTTCTGAGTCTTATGAACATGCGCTATCACTTCGTCAGCTTAAGTGTCCATCGACTATGGGATTAATGTAATCCTGTTGTCTGGTTGTTATCTTCTATATGTTTTCCAGTGCATATGCATGGTATTCTTCTTTGATAGGTTCTTTGTACCGTTGACCTTCATCTAAATCTAAAGGTGCGATGACCCTAAGGCCATCTTTTTCAAAATTCATGCGTCTCTTCTTTAAATCAACCACAGTGGAATTATTAAAGGCCCAATCAATTCGTAACAGCGCAGGGTAAGGGTAGCTGTCATCAACTATCTCAATTACCTAAAAATATGCAAATGTTCTTACTCCATAAATGTCCATAGGGACACGTTCTAACCTGCCAAAAGGGCTTACAGCTTGCTTATTAGCCATCCTAATCCTGATAGGGGAATAGATCAACTTTGGTTTTCCCATCAGTGCCCAGGTTTGCTTCGTCATGACATTGATCTCCGATCCTAAGTCGAGGACTACATAGTCTATCTCATACTCTCCTATTTGAGCATTCAAATGTAATTCCTTGTTTGTCCTTCTCTTCTTACCGATTTGGTGTACCGCCCTATTCAATAAGGGGTCTATCCTTCCTAGCTCATATTGTCTAATTAAATTTTGTAACTCTTGTACAGTGCTTTCATATTGAACCAACTTAATACAAGTATACAAAAATTCCATGAGCTTACTTACCTCTTTTCATTCTTTTGGTGAAGCAGACTGATCAAATTATAGAGGCATTCCATATTCTCTCACTTCTGGTCTTTTCTTTGATAAAGAACCCTATGGTCCTCTGAATTCATTTCTTGCTTCCTCAAACGTTTGTATTTATTTATTTTCATCGAACATTTGTGTCTACTCTGTAGCCTTCCTGATTCTCGAGTCTTCTGTAATCTTCCCTTGGGTCAGTCTGTCTTCTACTGTAAAAGTTCCTCCTTTGGTTATAATAGCGACTCTAGGGTCTTCTCCATGAGGTTCAACATATATCAGTTGCACTTGCGAGTTTTGTTGAGGTCCTCGTCTCTCCTGAAGCTTAGCTAGCAGCATGATACAATCTTCTATAACATGTTCAAACGAGATGCAGTAGCTGCAAGTGGTACAAGGGTTATGACAATCCCTTGCAAGGTGTTCTGGTTGTTCGCAGTTATAACAGATGATCTGTCCACAGCCTCGACCCATTCCTCCTCCTCATCCTCTTCCTTTGAATCCACCATGATGATTGAAGTTTCCTCTTCCAGGAGAGTTATACTGCGTAGTGTTTCCTTCTTGCGGTACTTCGCCTTGAATATTATATATGTCTCTCGACCTTTCATGCATGAGATTGTAAGCCCTGCAATCCCTATCATTGTGTCCCATGGACTTGCATAACGTGCAATAAAAATTTGTGGGTGTCTGAACATACTTTTTCATGTATTAGCACTCACCAGGGCAATGTTTGTTTTTTCATACCTCGCACCAAGGTAAGGTGACTTGCTTCAAAGGGCTTGGAGCTCCATAAACCAAATTATTCATTGAATAGGGGACAATGTTCCTTGTCATGGCCTTTTGATCTGCATCTGACACACCAGATGTCTTCTCTTTTATATTTTCTCTTATCTCTCTTCATGTCTTCAACTTGCAGAGACAAACTGGTTAGCTGAATCAAGATCTGGATCATACCTGAGCTGGATTCTCCCATAGGGGCTTATTCGAGCTTCATGGTGATCTCCAGCGCCTACGACTGTGAAGCAATCTTCTGTTGCATCAAAGGGACTCTGATGTGTGGCAAGAGTGCAACAATGAACCATTCTTTGTTCTTTTCATCTGGGATTTGAAAAGTCAACCGACCTGTTAAGGTTTTGAATCTCTGATCGAACTCCCAAACAGGTTCAACCACCTTCTTCTTGATCTCTTTCATCTCTGTAATACATTGTGACTCTGACTTGGGTTTCTTGAACTCTGCAATCAGTGCACTCTTAATTTGATTCAGTGGCTTAGGCTATGCAAGTCCCTGAAAAAGAATCAAGTACCAACTTAGTGCGTGGTCCCTTAGAGTGGTACTGAACTATGTTCTTTTGACAGGTTCATCGGTGACATTTTTAATATTCCATACGGCTTCACATAGGAACCAGTGTTGATCAGGATCTTCAGATCCATCTCCCCTAAAAATAGGAAGCCTCATCTCATCTGCCATAAATATTCCTAGGGTTCCTAACTGAATGTGTGGTGGACTACTATTGACAACGCTCTGGACACTCTGGTGACTGGGATTACTATGGTTGCTTAATACTACTGAATCAACATGAGGGATAACAATACTTACTTCGATGGTTTGCGTAGTTTTTGAAATTTCAGGTTATTCCCGACGAAGCTCTTCAAATTTTCCTTCTTCTATCCTGGTAGGTTCTGAATGCTCTTCGTTCGTCAGATCTGCCTCTTCTCCACTATAGAAACCCTCCTCCCCCTATTTCTGCTTGAACAGGTTCGCAAGGTGAACTTCTCTAAACACTCTCCCACTGCTCGTATGTTCCACTTCTGTGTCGCTCTCGTTGCCCGAATTATTGAACATTATCCTTCCTAGATATGACCAATCTACTGTAGCTTCAAGATGTTCTTCTCATGTTATAGCATCTTGAGTCTCAACTTCAGGAATTGTAAAAATTTTCCTCTGGGTCCCATAAATAAATATCTCTCAGCTTGGTTGTATGACTCTACTATGTCGACAACAAACTCCATGATGTACCCTCCAATGGTGATATCAAACCAATGATCTATTTTTTGTGATACAGAGTTGTTGGCACAGGGGAAAATCCAGGGTTCAACGCTACAATAGAACACCAAAAAAAACCCTAACTACCGTCCCTTTCGGCAACACCTGCGAAGTAGATGAAGTCTCACCTGAGGTAGAGGCAGGGGTGGTTGCAGGACTCAAGACTCTGCAACCTTAGCTGGGACACGGATCAGTGATTATATCGCTTACAGAGCACTTACCATCGATCATTTATCAATATTCAACCGTTATTATACTTCGCAGATAACATAGAGCATCGCAACATTCACTTATATCTAAGGCATCTTAGTACTTAGCAACAGTAAAACAAATCAGATCTAGTAGATCAACACTAAGCATCTTCATACATATCAGATCTACGATTCATACACATCTAATAAGAACAAAGCATAAATATATCTATCTAAGTATATCAAAGCACTTAGCAAAAGCAGAGATAAGCACATCAAGTCAAGGCACAAAGCATAACACACAGATTTACGTGGTTCACCCCCACCCTGGGGCTACGTCCACCAACCCTTCTTCTTTATTATCATCATCCAAGCAGTGACAAGCACAGAGCCACCAAACCCTACTGCGCATAGGACAAAAGATCTGTGCAGCTCGCTAGATCCTTCTTCCTTGCGTTATAGCACAAATCCTTCTACAACTTCTTACAGTAACTTGCACTCAGCTTCTGCAAGTCTCTTATAAGAACCTAGCTCTTATAGATCTTACTTTCACTTAGCATACATCACATAGACGTACTATTTTTCTCCTTTCTTACATTGCCTATCCTTCTATTTATACATACAAAATGGGCCTAACTGTGGGTAAACCCATGGGCCGACATCCCTTTCCCATTACATATTCCCTAAAACCCAAAAAGGGACCCAAAAGTGGGTTGAGATTCTGCAATCTCCGCTTCGTCTGGCGCTCCATCTTCGAGAGCCTGTCGAAGTCCCAAAAAGGGTCAAATATGACCAAGTGTTCCCAAAACTTGGTCAAGGACCAACATGCCCCCAACACTCACTCGTGACTCGTCTTGAGTCACTCTGGTCTGAGCAATTCTTCCTCAAATTCCTCGAGCTTGGCTCGAGCTGTTTTGACCTATTGTAGTGTTGCTTCCTCTTGCTCAGTGAACTCCTGGATGAGTGCGCCATTGACTGGTCCTTCTAGGCATTGTTCTGCTGTGATGACAACATGTTCTAGCTCGGCTCCTTGGCTTTCAACTTCGGTGAACAGTTGGCATGCCTTCTCTTTCACTGGTTGAAATTGTTGAGAGACTTCCATCACTTTACCTTGGATTGTGTGGATCTGTTGCTGGGCAGTGCATTTCTCTGGAAACCTCTTCATTCTTTCGACTGGTGACAAGGCCTTCAGCTGTGCCTGTAACGTATCTGCGTGATTCTTCGCTTCTTGGAGCTGCGACTCCAATGCTTGTAACTCTAGATTCTTTGTGAGGTTTTCATAAGTCTGAGCGCTCCTAGAGCTCAGTTGCTTGCATTCCAAAGCAAGGGATTTTATTCTGCTAACTGCGCTACGAGCAGTTTCCTCTCTTAGGTCTCTGATTTCTTGAGGAGTCTCGAGCACAGTGCGAAGTTCCAGGTCTGCGATGTGCTGCTGAAGCTACTGGATCACTTCTTCAAGTTGTGCCACATGTTGTGGAATTCATTCTTCAACTCTCACTTCTATGATGGTCATAGAGTGAAGTGATCTATTGACCTGTTCCTTTACTTCTAGATGCTCCAGGATCAACTGCTCCTTTCTCTGTTGTAGCTCTTCTTTCTCTTTATCCCACTGTTATTGAAGAGCAAGTTTTTCTCGTTCGAAAACACTGCACTACTCGACAAGTACTCCCTATACCTGTGTCAAAGCCTGGATGGCTTGCACTGTCTCTTTCTGATCTCGTCGAAGGCGAGCTTCAAATTTATCGACGATTTGGTGTAATTGGGTTGGCTCATCTTCTGGTTTTGTTGTTCCTACTATCATAGGCGCAGTGGAGACTGCACAACTAGACTGGAGTTCCTGCTGCACTCCTTGGAGTTCAATCTCGATAAGATTATACATCTCCTCCTATTTCACCTCTTGCTTCTCTAATACCTCCTATGAAGCACCATTCACAGCTGCAATGATGAAATTAAAATCATCCAATGTGAGGGTAGTCCGCATCTTGGTTACAGGGGTTCTAGGTTTCTTCCAGGAGGAAGATTTCGGAGACAAAAACTTCCTTTTCTTCGACGAGTCCTCTTCATCCCTAGGTGGTGGTACTTCGCCTTTATATTGTTCAATTTCTGTGCCTTCTATCTCTTCTCCATCATCCACTTCGTCTAGTGAGATGGACGCAGTCCTCACATATGTGATGTCTATATCCTGAACTTTTGTAGGCTTCTTCGTCTTACTAGGTCCAGGTGTATCTTGCACAGCTTCCGGGTTGTCTACATCGGACAAATCCATAGGGTTGGCTGGAATAAGGAGGTCCACCGACCATTCCTTAGTGATCTCTTCTAAGTATTCCTCTGTCAACTTGTAATAGGACTGTAACTGCTGGTTGTGCTCATCAACGCGTGTTGTTATATAAACGAAGTGGTGGTCTGCGCTGAACTTCATTAAGGGCCAAAACCTGTGGAGGGTATTCGGGGTCATCCGGGGCTCGGACTGGATGGCTTGTTTCAACTGGTTGTAGTAGGTATGGAAGACGTCATTGGATTGCCACTGCTTGTTCATATCATTAGAGTACCACAAGGTACTGAACTTCGCGGTCAAGGTACGAAGGGCTCGATGTCGGGGAAGGTCGCACTTTCCGACATTTCCCATGCAATGAATGCAATTAGTATGAGAAGCCAGCTAAAGTGGAACTCATGCCCTTGGTCTTGCACTTCTCTGCAATCAAGATCTAGCTTCTTTACAAGGTATTGCACCCAATTCATCTGTAGTCCCTCCATGCACTTTCCTGCGAGATCAACTACGAATCAATTCACTTGGGTGGGCCGGTTCTTGCGAACTATCTTGCCTGCGATCAACTAACATGTGAGGCGCACTGCGCCATTTTGGATATAGGTTACCTTGTAACCTCGCATGCCCTTCTCGACATCACCATAAGTTTCTTTGATTCTCTGCGCTAATGCTCGGTCTGAGGTCTTTCTAGGGTAAAACTCCTATGGGTCAAGGCCCTGCATCCTCAGCCCTGTGATCTGATTGATCAAGGTCGGATCCACAGTGATGCAACGGTTCAACCATAAATAACCTCTGTGGTAGCAGGATAAAAACAATTTCATGCATGCATTTACTTCTTGGTGTCGACCGAAGTGCGATATCTTCATTATATTGAGTAGCGTGGACATTGTGAGGTTTTGGGTTCATGGTTGCGGGATAATCTTTGAATTCTTGCCTTTAGTCCTGGTCAGATACTTGTGCGGGGCGAGCATGTTGTAAGCCTTCCTGTCGCCAAAGTTTAAGTCACTGAACTTCAATGCTACGATCTTATCCTGGTCGGATTGAATTACGCGTATCCCTTTCGGGAGGTACGCTGTGACCAAAGCATAGTCAAAATCTCTGGGCACACTGTCCTGGTTGATGGTGCCTCTTAGAGGGGGTAGGTAGGCAGGTAGAATGCTCGGAATCAGCTAGGCATTCACGACATCGTCTTTATGCTTCGTTCTCGTCTTTGTCGCGATTCTAGAAGTTCCTGCTCCGCGAGCATTCGATGGAGAAGCTTGGACTCCTCCTATTGATCATGCTTGCACACCTACAAACATCCTTCTTTCCGACATTATTTTCTCGGTCCTGATATCAACAAGTATTTCCTTCACAGATTCTTCAAGTGCGCTAAGCTCTTCGGACATACGCACTCAGGGTTAATATCAGGGTTACAATGATCTTAGACACTGCACAGGAATGAACAACAAGGGTGCGATAATTACTGTATACACTTGCTAGTCTGCAGGCTTCAAAGTCTCAGTTGGCAAAAGTGTTATTTGGCATGGCATGACAAGATATATAGGCTATTTTGGAAATGGTTTGTTTTGCAACGGGTATGTGCCTCAATAATTTGTGTTTTTTCCATTATGGAACAGTTCACTGGTTTGGTGATGGGCCATCAATGTGTTCTGACCCGTTCAGAGCGGCAGTCAAATTGATATATCGGCCTCCAACAGCTATATTTCTTCGCCACGACGAATTTCCCTATGTCGTTGTTCTAATATCCCGATGAAGCTCCAATTCTGCAAAGTTTCTTTCTAGGAGGTACCCTCTAGAACCTGCTATAACTTTTCAATCTTATCCTTTTTCTTACTCATCTTTCTAGCCTTCTTCCCAGTGAGCTTCATCTCAGTGGTTTTTTTTTCATTCTGATTCTTATTTTCCTTGGACATAGGTATTTCGCGGTGTTGCGGTTCTCTCCTGGGACTCAAGGGTAATACCTATTCTATATCTGAGACATATACTTCAATCTTTTGTGAGTCCTCTAATGCTCTTGCAGCTTTGACATCTGGGCTTCTAGTGTCAAATAGCTTCGATATGTTCTCTTGTTTTTCAATCAACTGCGCGATCCTTCTAGTCATGAAATCTTTTAATTCTTGTCTCCGTTGTTCTAAAACCTTTTCTTCTTCCTTCTTTCTAGCTTGATCTCTATCAATCCAATATTTTCCTAGTAACATGGTAAACAGGGTGTTGTCTTCAATGAATTTAATAATTTCAAATTCTTCCTTTGTCGAAGTTCCATTGGCTATCATAGGTATCTGAGCGATCTTTCCACATAACATCATCAATTTTCCTTTGAATAGTTTTATTCCTCCTAATGAAGGGGCCATATCAGGTTTCTCTATAGCTTCCCAAGTTCTTTCTGGCATAATGTTCACTTGTGTCTCTTCATCAAGGACAGAGTCAATGTCAAAGTCTCCTATTCTTGCTTCAATGCATTCTTTTTCTTTGAAAATCTTTGATAGTCTAACATATTGATGGTCATTCAGGGTCTCTTTCATTTGTATCAATACCTTCTCTGATTATTGTTGGGGTTCTGCCTCTTTTCGATCTGCCTTAGGGTTTTCCTGATTCAGATTTATTTCTTCCATCTTAGCGATCATTCTAGGGCAATCCAATACCTCATGGTCTGTAGCTTTGCAACAAAGACAAATAGATCTTCCACCAGGGAATTCCTTTGCTAGATGGCCTGGTTTTCTACAACTGTAACATAGGGTTAATCCTCTCTTTCTTTTAAATGATCCCCAACTTCTTCTATACTGCACACTAGGATCATGGTAGCTAGTCTGCAAAAACTTCTTTCTAGGATCCTGCATCCATTTGTTAGTCCAAACATTCTTTCTATGCATAGGTATAACATATCTATCACTATTCTTATCAGATCTACTCATATCAAACCTTCTTTCATCTATAAGATCCCTAGTTTCCAAGCTAGGACAAACTCTATTAAACATACCTAGATCCATACCTTAGAAGCAAAATGTTTCCTTATCTTACTTCTACAGAGCACAAAGCTTCCAGATCTAAGAACTTTGAACTATTTTTACCTTTATTAGAGCATAGAGCTTACAGATCTTACCTCTTTTCTGCATATCTGACCTCTTTTCTTCAGAAACTTCCACTTTTACCTTTCTTAGAGCACAAAGCGTTCAGATATTGCTTCTTTTCTTCAGATATGTCCTTCCTTTCTTGGCACAAAGCTTCACGGGTCGAGTAAAAGGATGCGCACTAGGGAAACAGATCTACGCACAAAGCTTCCACAGTTTCCAATCGAATCTTTGCACAAATCTTCTTTTCCCTTAGTTCTTAGCAATCACAGTTTCAGGTCCCGGCAACAGAACCATTTGTTGGCACAGGGGCAAACCCAGGATTCAACGCTACAAGAGCGCACCAACAAAACCCTAACTACCGGCCCTTTCGAAAACACCTGCGAAGTAGATGAAGTCTCACCTGAGGTATAGGCAGGGGTGGTTGTAGGACTCAAGTGTCTACAACCTTAGTTGGGACACAGATCTGTGATTATACTGCTTACAGAGCACTTAGCATCAATCATTTATCAATATTCAACCCTTATTATACTTTGTAGATAGCACAAAGCATTGCAACATTCACTTATATCTATGGCATATTAGTACTTAGCAATAGTAAAACAGATCAAATCTAGTAGATCAACACTAAGCATCTTCATACATATCAGATCTACTGTTCATACACATCTAATAAGAAAAAAACATAAATAGATCTATCTAAGTATATCAAAGCACTTAGCAAAATCAGAGATAAGCACATCAAGTCAAGGCACAAAGCATAACACACAGATTTATGTGGTTCACCCCCACCCTGGGGCTACGTCCACCAAATATTCTTCTTTATTATCGTTGGCAACGCGGTTACAAGCATAGAGCCACCAAAACCTACTATGCACAGGACAAAAGATTTGCACAGCTTTCTAGATCCTTCTTCCTTGCGTTATAGCACAAAGCCTTCTACAACTTCTTACAATAACTTGCACTCAACTTCTTCAAGTCTCATATAGGCACTAAGCTCTTACAAATCTTACTTGCACTTAGCATACATCACATAGACGTACTATTTTTCTCCTTTCTTACATTGCCTATCCTTCTATTTATACATACAAAATGGGCGTAAGCATGGGTAAACCCACGGGTCGACATCCCTTTCCCATTACATATTCCCCAAAACCCAAAAAGGGACCCAAAAGTAGGCCGAGATTATGCAATCTCCGCTTTGTCTGGCGCTCCATCTTCGACTGGCTGTCGAAGTCCAAAAAATGGTCAAATATGACCAAGTGTTCCCAAAACTTGGTCAAGGGTCAATAGGCGTTATCAACTCTCTTTCCCTTCTTGATAAGCTTCGACATCCAAACCACAAGAGGTCTATATCGAATCTCGAACTGGGTATCTGATAATCTATCTAGCCACTCATACAGCTCTTGATGGATTCTCCCAAAGAAAATTTCATGTATATCAGTGAAGATATATTTCTCCAACCAATCCTCTGTACTAAGATTAGGGTTCTTGTTCCGGGCTTCAGCGAATTCCTTTTCTTGATCCTCTATCCACTTTTGAATCTCTATCTTCGATGGAAACCACCTTGAAATTCCCTCAAGAAGATTTTGGTCCCGGCAACGAAACCATTTGTTGGCATATGGGCAGACCCACGGTTCATCTCCAAGAGTGCACCAACAAGCCCTAACTACTGGCCCTTTCGGCAACACCTGTGAAGCATATGCAGTCACACCCAAAGAAGTTATGAGGGGGTTGCAGGACAGGGATTTCTACAACCAAGGGAAATATCAAGTGGATCTAACACAGGAACAACACAACATTCATATATCACTTGTCAGCTTAGATATACTCTGCACATCTACTTATCAGATCTAACACAGCAATGCAATCACAGTATATCAATGATAGAGTCAGAATATCAATCACACATAACACAAAATATACGTGGTTCACCCTATCTCTAGGGATATGTCCACATAACTATGCTATAATATATTTAAGGTAAAGTATACAGTTCTTGTCCACACTCTTAGCTAGCAGATCTTCTTTCTTCTCCTCTCCTTCTCTCCCCTTCCTGAGCACCCAACTGCAGGATCGATCTTTGCACCCAGCTGGAGATATTACAATACCAGAAGTCTCTCACACTTAGCACTTCTCTCTCTCACCCGATAGTAATCTCTCACACAATAATACCACTAAATCAACAACAATAGCATACCAACAACCCCAAACTAGGTCCACATGACCTTTATTTATACCGTACAATTACTCACCGACATCCTTAGGCCAAAACCTAGGTGTCAAAACCCTAGATACCAAAACCCTAGGTCAACTTGACCCCTATTTTCGGGGATTATCCATCCTGTCTTTCCTTTCTTCTCGCGCGGTGCTCCAAAACATCCGATGGTATATTTTTCCGCTTGCTGACTTGTCCACGATCCTTCTTCCTTGCTTATCTGTTGTTCTTGATCTCCTCATCCAACGGCTTGCTTTCTCTGACTTCGCTCCATCTTTTCTTCTCTTTTGGTCACTTCAACCAAATAACAATCACTACGTCTTGCACGAAGTTCACATTTTTCCTTTTCTTCCTTGATCTTCGCTTGCTTTCCTAACCAAGGGCCAACATGACACATTTCCTTAGTTAATTTGAAATGGTTGACCAAAGGTGTACTAATTGGTTTTGCATTATGCATTCTAAACCTCTCCAACACCTTCTCTATGTACTCACCTTGAGACAATGCCAATTTGTGATTTTTCCTGTCTCTTTTTATTCTCATACCAAGGATTTTCTTTGCATAAACCAAATCCTTCATCACAAATGAATTAGATAATTTATTCCTGAGCACATTTATATCCTACATATTAGACCTTGCAACAAGCATGCCATATACATACAATAGCAAGATAATATAACTTATGTTTTCTAGCCTTTTAAAATAATCAGAGTGATCAAAATGACATATACTTGTCACTCCTCCACATGGGGGAGTGCAGGGGGAGGTTACCCCCGCAGAGGGGGTAACCCCCCTCTGCACTCCCCTGCATGGAGGAGTATACATTCTTATAGGGTGTAAAGTATTCATGGGTTATAAACATGACTGAAAACAAAGACCTCTAAATCAGGAAGATAATCAGGCTCCACAACCAAGAGAAGTCACATCACTTCCCGCTATCTTTCTTTGTATTTCCATTGTCCTTCTTTGATTGTAGCTTGGACTAGTTGTCCTAAGGTTTCCCATATTTTCTCTGTCCTTTGTTCTATGAGTTGGGGCTACCCTTTCCCTGCTTCTGTTGTGAGGGGTTCCTAGACCCAAACTATTGCATCTTTTGCTTAATCTTATGCTTGATTTTAACAGTGTATTTATAGGACGCGCCCAAGGATGAGATGTCCGTCGTGTATCTATTTATATCGTTGTGTTACTTGAGCACCATATGTCTCTCAAAATATTTGATACCTAGCTTGGTGTGCAAGGTATGGGATACATTGGTGAACTCTGGCATGGTTTGGTCTCTTTCTTGCTGCAGTGTGGTCCATCTTGTATACAAGTCATCATAACTTCCAATAGGGTAGTATTGTGTTGGACATATTGTCATTGATGTCAATAGTGGATGTCACTCCATACCTTGGTATGCACTCATCCAGTGCCAAGTTAGCAGTGATGTCATCAAGTTACGTCACTTCGGGAGTTTGTCCTTTGGGGGAAACTAATGTCTACTACCAGCAACTACCCGAAGTGTCGAAGGCCGAATTCAATGCTAATCATTGATCTAAGATCCTCTGAATTATCACATGAACATTAGATCAAAACATAGTGGAAAGATGATGTAAGCATTCCCATTTTGACCACTTCAGCGCTGACCAACTCTGGTGGAAATTGGAACAACAATTACCTGGACCTCCGAAGCCCCGAAGTCCCAAAATAAATAATGGTCATCCATATCAACCTTTGATTAATTCATAGACGTTGGATTAAGTAGTGGAAGGATAATTAAGGATTGACGCTAGATCGTTAATTTGGTTATGAGATTCATACTAATCGTTAGATCAACCCTTGTGAGAGGTAACCACTTTGGGAAGTTGAAACTCTGGAATATTGGATGAGACATAAATCACCCGAAGGTCGAAGTACCGTAGGACTAGGTTCCAGCCCCCAGTCATGGGTTACAAACACATAATCCATAAGGCACTGGGAACATCGCTTAAATTAATAAGCCCATGGTTTTGCGAAGATGGTCACATGTAAATTGTTTGAAGGAAGTGCCTCTACAAAATTTGATTTCTGCAACATCGCATAGACAAAATAAATCGATCCACACATGTGATCGGTTTATAAAAAATAGGTCAGATGGTCCGGTCATATGTGGTATACCAGGTTTAAAGTTGAATACCTGGAATGATGGTCAATGGTGGTTATGTATTGGTCCCAAATTCGTTGTAACTGGGCAAGTTAGTTGTAACTTGTGGCACAAGTCAGCCCTAAGAATAAACTAGAGTTGAGCATGAAAGAGTATAAATACAACTATGCCTGGTTCATTTGAAAAAGTGGGCGAGTGGGTGAATAAGTGAATCTTCACTTGAGGTCGGTGATTTATGGCATGGTGTGAATTTCAGAGAGAAGATGAAGTGAAGAAGGTGCAAATTTCAGAGAGAGAAGATGAAGTGAATAAGGGATAAATTCAATGGAATATGAAGTTTGGTGATGAGCATTTGTTGTAGACCTCTGATCATGAGCTGGAGCAGATTCAATAAATGGATGATTGGTATTTGGGTTGGTTGTACTATTAGATCAATTCTAGTTGGATAGATTGCATTGTGTCGGTAAGTTGAGTCTTTCTTGAGAGTTGGTTCTCTCTTGAGAGTTTGTGTTTTCCTTGGAGTTGGTGCTCCTTACTTCAATTGGTGCTGATAAAAAACAGTTGGTGTTGGGAAAACCCCCGTGATTGTCATTACATATAAAATAATAAAAAAGATTATACAGACATATGGTATCTCT
>SNQJ01S0029204.1:36413-56424 GCA_010110895.2 Picea sitchensis
GGTATCAGAGAAGGTGCCTTCAACACATTTTAAACACTGTAAAGTAGATTTTGAATAAATGGGTGCATAAATGGCTCTCTCCACAAATGACGCTCCCTTATTTTATGGAAGAAATTATTCTTCATGGAGGGAAAATATGAAATAGTATTTGAATTCAAGAGGATCTGAAGTTTGTGATTTAGTAGTAAGTAATCCCTGGCACTTAACTACCTCGAAGAATCTATCCAAGTTTGCATCCCAAATAAGAGTAAGGAAGAACAATGAAGTGGCATTGAAGATTATTCTCAATGGACTATCATATACCGTCAAAGCAAGCATGGTACTATCCACATCTGCCAAGGACTTATGGCTGAAGTTAGAGAAGATGTATCAAATCAAAAGAGAATACACAAAAGACATTCCCATCAAGGATGAGAAAGAATACTCGGCCATCAATAAAGGTAAAGAGTCCCCACAATCTTCTGATTGCAATAATGTTGATATTGAATTTTCCCCTACAAGTAAAGAAGAAAATTCAGATACAATAGAAGAAAGTTTTGTTATCCTTTATCCCATGGAATAAGTAGAAGAAGAACCATCAAATATTAAACAGAAAGTTGATTGGGGTTTTGGTGAATACAACTATCACCATGATTATTCAGACTATAGCTATATTTATGAGTACACTAAAGAATTTTTGAAAATAATAAAAAACATATCTTAGAAATAAGGGAAATGGTCAAAGACAATTAAAAGTTCATATCTGAGCAAGATATTCAGTTAGAAAAAAAAAGAGGATGTCGAGAAATTGAAGAATGAAATCAGTCAAGTAAAAGAAAAGAATAAGGAATATAATGAGCGTAGAAATCAAAAGTGTATCTTGGAAATAAAGGAAATGCTCAAAGACAATGAAAAGGTCACATCTGAGCAAGATATTCAATTAGAAGAAAAAGAAGAGGAGATCGAGAGATTGAAGAATGAAATCAGTCAAGGAAAAGAAAAGAAGAAGGAAGATGATGAACTTAGCAGAAACCTTGCAGATCTAAAAGAACTAACAGAAAACAATGTCAGTATGAAGACCCAACTTGAAGAAGCCAAAATAAGTGAGGTAGTGAGGAACCAGTTGAACGAAAGGGAAGAGTCATGTCATAAGCTAGAATCAGAAGTTGTGAATATTAGAAATAAAGTTGAGAAGTCAAACAACCATGTCAATTTCTCGAACATCTCTATGATCTTGGATGAGATCTTGGATAGTCAAAGATCACCAAATNAATAAATTGGTACTCCTATGAATCTTGATGCAGGTCCTTCATTTGTAAAGGGAGAAGATAGGTATGATGCAGGTCCTTCTTTTGTAAAAGGTGAAGACAAGTCTGATGCAGGTCCTTCTTTTGTAAAGGGTGAAGCCAGGTCTGATGCAGGTCCTTCATTTGTAAAGGGTGAAAACAGGTCTGATGCAGGTCCTTCATGTTCAAAGAATGAAAGAAACACTACAATATTTAGAAGATCAGATAAAGGAAGACATCAAGAAGATACTCCTACACCTCAAAGAAAGTTTAAAAGGAGACACCTTCAAGGATGAGTCAAAGAGGCAGGTATGAAAGTGTTTTTGATGGTCATTTCTTTTATTGTAATGAATATGGTCATAAATCCTTGGATTGTAGGCATCATGGAAGAAAACAAGTTGGTAGGTTCAACAACATTGTAATATGTTGGAAATGCAATCTTTTTGGACATATTGTTGCACATTGTTACACTATGAGATGCTACAGTTGTGGTGGATTTGGCCACAAATCCTAGGACTTTTGGAACTCAAGGAGACAATCAATGAGAAATGATTCATACAATACGACAACAAGAGTAATTAAAACATGGAAGAAAAATGAAGTTGCAATAATATAAGATAAGAGAAAAAAGGCCAAGAAACTAGGACACTCACAGATGTGGATAGAAAAGACTGAATAGGTGAACATGAGTGGAGTTAATTGTTGCACAAATAATTTCCGTCATGTGGAAAACATAGTATAAAAGTCTCTCAGATGAATTTAGAGAATTGTACAATAGATATGACAGGGGGAGAGAGCTTGTCAGGAAGAGCTACCCTTTTAGAAATAAAGGGGGAGAGCAGTCAGAGGCATAGAGAGCATATTGACAGGGGGATTCATTCAGTTATGGAAGAAAAACCATGATTGCAAGGGGAGTTACCCAAGTTCATATTTTGGTCAGCAACATATAGATAGATAGAGATTAATCATAGGAGCAGAAACCCTTTTCCATTGATGTTAAAGGGGGAGAGTAACTTCATAGGATAGAAGCATCATCATAGGGGGAGTTTATGTATGAAGTTGGTTTGTTTCCCCCAATGACAAAGGGGGATATTGTTGGACATATTGTCATTGATGTATTTTCATTGATGTCAACATCTGATGTCATTATGATGTGATGATAAGTTATTATGAACAACATGCAGAGGAATCTAACTAAAGCTTAGGAGAGGCGATGTATTAAATTTCACGAGATCACCACAATGCATAAACACTATCGAGATTGTTGAGCTCCAGTTTTTTCATATTTTCTGCCATACAAATACACTTATCATTACACCTTCTCCCCGCATTTTGTCACTAATATATCCCTAATTACACCATAAACCTCCATTATCTCTTGTTATTCATCCTATGTGGTTAATACACAATTTTCCATATTTTTAGTGATTAAAAGGATGATTATACAATAGTTTTGTCAATGATGGTTTAATCCTATGTTTCTATGTCCAAGCAACATGTTCTGTACTATTCAGGTTCGAGTATATGCATTGTCCATGTTCCAGTACCTATATTGTTCTTGTTCCGGTACTCGCATTGCAAGTCATCCGATACTCCAAGTCATTCGGTACCAGAAGGTTCTATAGTCATCCATTACCCACACTCCATGTCATAAAATACTCTACAGTGATCTGGTACTACCTTTGCATTCATTCGGTACCAACTCTTTGCCTCTTCCGGTACCAGATTGTGCCTATTCCAGTACTAGCTCCATCTAGTATTACCATCGTGTTGGTCCGGTACCCATAGTCATGACTATGTTCATATGGTACTAAACCCCTAGCTACAAGATTCTGGTACTAATTGTTCTAATCCAGTACCAACTGTTCTAATCCGGTACCAACTATGCTAATCCAGTACTAGAAATAATTCAAAATTTTGGAAAGATTCTAGAGGAAAATCGGGTACATGGGTTTTGTCCAGAGCCACATTTACATGCCGACACATGAGGCAGAATTCACCCATCTCACATGTGTGGACCTACAGCTCAGGGGGAATGATTCTGCTAAAATTATTGAAAAAACTCAAACTGCCAACTTGCACCTCGATTTATGTGCATATGGCATCAGATCTAGAAATTATACGAAATGGGTTTTGTCTAGAATATGGAAAATTGAGTAATACGTGAGCAAGTTTTCAAAATTAGAATTGGTTTGGAAGATATGGGTGGGGGACTAACTCGAACCTGCCCAAATTGCAATAAAAACCAATTTTTTGAGAATTTTATCTAAAATCGTAAATTTGAAATTTGAGCATTGGGATTCGGTCCCATCCACTTTTCAATGATTTTTCATGTATAAATAAGCCTCATAGGGCTATGAGAAATCCAATTATCATTATGGGAATTCTTTTGTAATGGATGTTAAGGTGTCATCATGACAATGTCAAGATTGTAAGAGAGTTGTAATTTTCTGAGTTTTATGGAATAAATAATTGGTGTTTTGTGCATTCAAGGGGACTGACATCTTTTTGGCAGAAAATTACCTGTTGGGTAGGGCCCCTCAACTTGGTAAGAATGTTGCCCTTTGTATCTTAACTAGTTAGCATTTCATTTATGTATTTTTATTTTGTTATTCAATTTGTTTAAAGGTTAGAATTTCATTTACAGTTTGAAGTGTGTGGTTTGAATCTTAATTTTAGTTTTGCAATTGTTATGTTAATTAGAAGTCATATTGTAAACCTCCCAATTGAATACATTATCACATTGAGCTTTGAGTTTATTTAGCATTCTCTCTTATCACATTTCCGTGCTCATATTCCTGTGTATTCTTCCTATGCTCTGTTTTTATGCTGAATAGACTATGGACAATCCCTCATTGCATTTATCTCCTTCATCATTGATTTTCCATCCAATTCTCCCATCACATCTACCATTCAAATCACCCATTAGTTTCTCACTATCCAAAACATTATAAAACAAAGTATGTTAACATATTCTTGTTTGCATTCACTTATAAAAGAAAACACCAAATCAGAGTTGTCTTATTTGTTGCATATACTTAACTTTTATCTTCCATATTTGCTCTTTTTCCTTCAACATGATTTACCCATTGATTGCAGATTTAATCATGCAATATAATTAGTCATTTCAAGAGTAGATCGACCCCTCTCTTTACCTCACGCTCTATGCATGGAATCAATGCCCAATCACACTGCAATTACATTTCATGACAGAGAATTGTCCTCTCTTTATCTACTCATTCCTTGATTGATGAATGCACATTAAATTACACAACTTTATTGATTGTTCACACAAGGAACTTGCCCTGCTCTCAACTTATTCAACACACTAACTTTTGTTTAATTCACTGTTCTTTAAATATAGATCTTTCGTCAATTGCAAAAGTTCATATTCTTCTCAATTACTCTTTGATTCTTGTGCTTTACATTGAATCTCTTAGTCTACAAAGAGTGCCTATCCTTCTTTTCCGATTTTGATTTCATATATGACTAAGCATTTTTTATAAGCATTCTATTTTTAGCTTCTTTTACAGAGTTGATATTTCTTTCCATTGTATAAACATTCCATTTATATTTTTGCATTGTCATTCTTTCCCATTCCTTTTCATTTCTTTCCATGCTTTCTCATTGTGACTGATGCACTTGATTGTGGAAATATCTTGATTTTAGATTGCATATAGTGTTTGATTCCAGTTTGATTGATTGCTTTTAAATTCATCTTGTCTCTTCCTATAGTTTGAGTGGTTTTCTTTGTGTGTTTTAGGTTTGGTTCTTGCATTCACATTTCATTTCATTCACATAGTTTAAAATAAGTTCTATTTTCTATTTGTTTGATTTCATTTCATTAGTTTTCTTTCATTATGATTTGGCTTTCCCATTTGTTTATTTATTGTCATTTGATTTCATTTCCGTTTGTTTGTTTATTTTATTTCATTTAAGTGTGGATCCGCTATAGGAAATAATCATTGAAGGACATAAAACTTAAGTAAGCTACCCACGACTAATCACACGAACATCACCCAGAGTGCATGAAAGACTATGATCTAAAACTTTATAGCACTAAGTTATTCCTACGTCCCAGTGATGAATCCTTAGTGTTAATTTGTTGTAGTGTGGGTTTGAAGATTGTTTTGTCGGCTTTAGATTAGGCTAGACTAGACTTTGATCCTTCGTTTCCTATGCTTGCACCTCGAAGCTTACGAGCCCCGGTTGATAATTAAATGTGGGAATTAATAGTGCATATATATAGCCCCAACATTTTGGCGTCGTTGTCGGGGAGGTGCTAAAGGGATTAGAGCATAAGTAGGTTGCTTTTATTTCTCCAAAGCCTTGACTTCTCCTTTCATGCAAGTGTGTTTCTTTTCATGCAAACATGTTTATTTTCATGCAAGTGTGGTGTGATTTTAAGGATGACCTAAGGGCAGAGAGAAGATGGTAAGATGTGAGGGAAGAGCCCACGCATCCACTTTAGTGGGGTTACTCCAAAATTAGGTTGTCCTCTTCCTTTTAGTAGTTAGAATTTGTGTTTTATTAACATTAGCCATTTTTTTATATATATGAGAAGAGAAGCTAACTTTTGTGAACAAATAACTTGGTGACAGCAGGATCCTAGTAGCATGGTGGCGCTTCAAGTATATAATTGGTTTGCTTACATTTTCTTTTAGTTTTCTTCTTTTTATTTCCTTATGATTTAAAAAATAATAATTTGGGCACTGCAAGAACCCCCCCTCTACACTAATCCATGTGTGAAACAGGACCCATAAACCAGCAACAAGGACTCAAAGATGATCAAGAGTTTGGAAGAACTCTCTCCATACTAGAAGCAGCTGGGATCTCAATCTCCACCTCACAAAAAGAACAAATATTGACAGCGGTCAAGACCCTATCCGCCTCTCCAGAAGTGATAGAAAAACAAGATTTCCATAAGCTACATCCACAAGAATATCTAGAATCCTCCTTTGATCACCCTTTCCAACTTGTAGAGGAGACTGAAGAATCATTCAATGGAGAGAAACTGCTAGAACCTGAGATCGATGAGTTCTTGACATGCATATTGCTAGATCCAGTATGCATCCAAGAGACAAACCATCCAAAAGAAGATGATCTGTGTGGCATGATAGAGGGAGACATGCAGAGTGGTCTAAATGAGGAAGTGAACTAAGAACATCAAGATTACATTGAACGTTGGTTCCAGATGACAACAAGATTGAAGCACCACTCTCTTCTTCAACAACTCTCCACATCATCATCAAAGCAGCTGGTTCTTCATATTCTGGTATACATTAAAGATTATCTTTCAAACCTGAGTATGAATGTATTCCTACACCTATTACGCACATGGTTACATTGGAAATATTCTTACACATGAAATTTAATTTCTTGTTCTTAGATAGGATAGAGTAAAAGTTGCATGTTAGTTAACCTAGTTCTAAATAAATGCAACATTTTTCGTGTTTCTTTTCAAATAAATAAAATGAGATGAAGATACTATTGGTGATCTAACATAAAAAACCAAAACAGCTTAAGATATTTCTTCTTCTTATTACATGCAGATTTCGGACTAATAATAATAACAATTGCTCATAAGCCTAATCTAAAATATTATGGGGATTTACAAAATCTTTAAGGTCTGCATAATGATGCCCATAGGTAACTTGTACATCCTAGTTTCATATCAGAACTTATTATTCAAGCATTCTTGTCAAATAGTAGCAGGAGAGTGAATGAAACTTCTACTTGTGAGGGAACACAATATTATATGGAGAAGATGAACTTGGGAACTAGAGACACCTTTAGGTCATTCTCTCATGGCCTCATCCACCACACATTAAGTAAGTTTGACCATGATATGTCTTTCGACTAATCTCGATACATAAGTCTATTTTTCATATGAACAATCTTTTATGGGAAATCTATAAAATATCTTCCAACCCAATACCATCCCATCCTATAAAAAGGTTTTCAAAGATGATCCCCCATTCACCCATGCGAAAGAAATCTATAAATTTTATCTTAAGGGTAAATATTGGGACAAGAGCGTTTGATGGAAAATGGGTGTAAGAGGTTAACCTGTCGGGATACTGAACAGGTCTGCTGGCAATGGGTACCGGCCTATGGTATAACTAGGCAAACCCATCAGGGTATTGAACAGGCTCGTGGGCAATGGGGCATTCTGCCTAGGAAGGATATTTCTTAGATGTCAGAATTACCCCATCGGAGTACTGAATAGGCTTGCTGGCAATGGGTTCTGATTTTGATGTCTTTCATTATTCCTAATCTATATTTGTCCGTATGAACAATATACTTGTGTAAATTGTTAAGAAGAAGCATGCATGGTTGAACAAAAGGCTAATGAACCTCATGTAATTTCCATTTGAGAATGTCCGTAAGATGGTCTTAAGACCTCGTCATTCATACCCAGGATATCATTGTCCTAGAGGTGGGACCCATAAGTGTAGGAGTCTAATAAACTCAAATGTGAAGTTTATCAATATCACTTGAATGACATAGATTCTTTGAGAAATTAAACATGGATGACTGGTTTCCTATCGGTTTCTCATTTATTAAAGACCACGTATCTCCTCATGTTCTCTTGTTTAAGGAAAAGAGGAAAAATCCCCCATCATAATTTACATGGTTTCTTGAGCATACAATTGTTAATGATTGATGAAATTGTATGTAATAGGTAATTTAGAAATTTCCTTTATGCTTGTAATATTTTAAAATAAATTTCATTTCTGAATTTACAAGCATGAATAAATTTTAATTTTTGGTTGTTTCTTCAAAGCATGGCATCAATGTATATTTCTTCTCTCATAATAATAGTATTGGTTTAGTTCTTTTAGATTTTTTGTTCCAGTACTGCTGGTACAGAAGCCAGTAGATTTCTGTACCAACAATACAGAAATTTAAATCTTTTTCGAGGGTACTTTTTGCAGGATATTTTCAGCATCTCTCAGCTCTGGCATACTTCATTTCTTTCCTTCAGTCAACATGCATCGGTTCCACATAGTCCACTTTCAGCTTGCAAAAATTTTATGTGCTAATGAGAGTTTGCATGAGGACATGAAAACCAACGGGTTTGGGGGAGAGAGAGACATAAGGAATCTCAGTAGATCAACATTCATCAACTCTCTCTCCTAGATATCCATCAGTTCACAGCCTTGCTCCACTTCATCTTCAAATTTCAATAGTCTACATCATGATTTTGCAAACATTTTGTCTAGTTTCCACTTCAACATGAATTAGAATTCAAGCAAGGGTAACTTGAGGTAAAACTGGTACAAATCTTTTCAATTTACTGAGAACGTGGAAAACATGATGCATAACCACTATTACCCACTCCACACTACACTATGCATTATCACAACTACTCAATAAACCCTCCATATTCACTTCACTTGTCATAATGAATAATATACTCTGGTGATAAGACCAAGTAATGAAAAGGAAATATGTGGTATACAAATACAAAGCAACATCTATAGTGTCTTCTCTTCGTACATCATAAAGCTTTCTTAAGCCATCTCAAAGAGGATGAAGTCATTGTTGCCTATCCAAGCAAAGAACCACAAAGTAAATATTGGTCTTAAAATTAATGTCCAAGTTCATACAACCACCATCACCAACATTTTATAAACCATTATCCATATGCACACCATTCACCACCACTCTGATACCTCATCCACTACTTGTCCTCCATTTTTATGATAATTTTGTTTCTCTATTTGAAATCAATCTGTGGCAGTTTCCAAAGTGTCATTCCACAAGAACCAACACTTACACAAAAGAAACAATGTCACATAAATCTATAAGAAGAGTATCATAAGTTCTTCACCTTATTTGCATGAGGACATGCAAATCCTTGGGTTTGGGGGTGTGTTGAGCTCCAGTTTTGTCATATTTTCTGCCATACCAATACACTTATCATTACACCTTCTCCCTGCATTTTGTCACTAATATATCCCTAATTACACCATAAACCTCCATTATCTCTTGTTATTCATCCTATGTGGTTAATACACAATTTCCCATATTTTTAGTGATTAAAAGGATGATTATACAATAGTTTTGTCAATGATGGTTTAATCCTATGTTTCTATGTCCAAGCAGCATGTTTTGTACTGTTCAGGTTCGAGTATATGCATTGTCCATGTTCTGGTACCTGTATTGTTCTTGTTCCGGTACTCACATTGCAAGTCATCCGATACTCCAAGTCATCCAGTACCAGAAGGTTCTACATTCATCCAATACCCACACTCCATGTCATCCAATACTCTGCAGTGATCCGATACTACCTTTGCGTTCATCTGGTACCAGCTCTTTGCCTCTTCCAGTACTAGCTTCATCCGACACCAGATTGCGCCTATTCCGGTACTAGCTCCATCCAGTATTACCATCGCGTTGGTCTGGTACCCATAGTCATGACTGTTTTCGTATGGTACTAAACCCTTGGCTACAAGATTCTGATACTAATTGTTCTAATCTGGTACCAACTATGCTAATCCGGTACTAGAAATAATTCGAAATTTTGGAAAGCTTCTAGAGGAAAATCGAGTACATGGGTTTTGTCCAGAGCCACGTTTACATGCTGACACATGAGGCAGAATTTACCCATCTCACATGTGTGGACCTCCATCTCAGGGGGAATGATTCTGCTAAAATTATTGAAAAAACTCAAATTGCCAACTTACGCCTTGATTTTCGTGCAGATGGCATCAGATCTAGAAATTATATGAAATGGGCTTTGTCTAGAATATGGAAAATTAAGTAAAACACAAGCAGTTTTTCAAAATTAGAATTGGTTTGGAAGATATGGGTGGGGGACTAACTCAAATCTGCCCAAATTGCAATAAAACCCATATTTTTGAGGATTTTATCTAAAATTGTAACTTTGAAATTTGAGCATTGGGATTCGGTCCCATCCACTTCTCAATGATTTTTCATGTATAAATAAGCCTCATAGGGCTATGAGAAATCCAATTATCATTATGGGAATTCTTTTGTAATGGATGTTAAGGTGTCATCATGACAATGTCAAGATTGTAAGAGAGTTGTAATTTTCTGAGTTTGATGGAATAAAGAATTGGTGTTTTGTGCATTCAAGGGGACTGACATCTTTTTGGCAGCAAATTACCTATTGGGTAGGGCCCCTCAACTTGGTAAGAATGCTTCCCTTTGTATCTTAACTAGTTAGCATTTCATTTATGTATTTTTATTTTATTGTTCAATTTGTTTAAAGGTTAGAATTTCATTTACAGTTTGGAGTGTGGTTTGAATCTTAATTTTAGTTTTGTAATTGTTATGTTAATTAGAATTCATATTGTAAACCTCCCAATTTAATACATTATCATATTGAGCTTTGAGTTTATTTAGCATTCTCTCTTATCACATTTTCGTGCTCATATTCTTGTGTATTCTTCCTATGCTCTGTTTTTATGTTGAATAGACTATGGACAATCCCTCATTTCATTTATCTCCTTCATCATTGATTTGCCATCCGATTCTCCCATCACATCTACCATTCAAATCACCCATTAGTTTCTCACTGTCCAAAACATTATAAAACAGAGTATGTTAACATATTCTTGTTTGCATTCACTTATAAAAGAAAACACCAAAACAGAGTTGTCTTATTTGTTGCATATACTTAAATTTTATCTTCCATATTTGCTCTTTTTCCTTCAACACGATTTGCCCATTGATTGCAGATTTAATCATGCAATATAATTAGTCATTTCAAGAGCAGATCGACCCCTCTCTTTACCTCACTCTCTATGCATGGAATCAATGCCCAATCACACTGCAATTACATTTCATGACAGAGAATTATCCTCTCTTTATCTACTCATTCCTTGATTGATGAATGCAAATTAAATTACACAACTTTATTGATTGTTCACACAAGGAACTTGCCCCTCTCTATACTTATTCAACACACCAACTTTTGTTTAATTCACTGTGCTTTAAATATAGATCTTTCGTCAATTACATAAGTTCATATTCTTCTCAATTACTCTTTGATTCTTGTGCTTTACATTGAAGCTCTCAGTCTACAAATAGTACCTATCCTTCTTTTCCCCTTTTGATTTCATATATGACTAAGCATTTTTATAAGCATTATGTTTTTAGCTTCTTTTAAAGAGTTGATATTTCTTTCCAGTGTATAAACATTCCATTTATATTTCTGCATTGTCATTCTTTCCCATTCCTTTTCATTTCTTTCCATGCTTGCTTATTGTGACTGATGCACTTGATTGTGGAAATATCTTAATTTTAGATTGCATATAGTGTTTGATTCCAGTTTGATTGATTGCTTTTAAATTTAGCTTGCTTCTTCCTATAGTTTGAGTGGTTTGCTTTGTGTGTTTTAGGTTCGGTTATTGCATTCACATTTCATTTCATTCACATAGTTTGAAATAAGTTATATTTTCTATTTGTTTGATTTTCTTTCGTTAGTTTGCTTTCATTATGATTTGGCTTTCCCATTTGTTTATTTCTTGTCATTTGATTTGATTTATGTTTGTTTGTTTCTTTTATTGCATTTAAGTGTGGATCCACTATAGGAAATAATCATTGAAGGACATAAAACTTAAGTAAGCTACCCACAAATAATCACACGAACATCACCCAGAGTGCATGAAAGACTGTGATCTAAAACTTTATAGCACTAAGTTATTCCTACGTCCCAGCGATGAATCCTTAGTGTTAATTTGTTGTAGTCTGGGTTTGAAGATTGTTTTGTCGGCTTTAGATTAGGCTAGAGTAAGCTCTGATCCTGCGTTTCCTGCGCCTGCCCCTCGAAGCTTACGAGCCCCAGTTGATAATTAAATGTGGGAATTAATAGTGCATATATATAGCCCCAACATTTTGGCGTCGTTTCCGAGGAGGTGCTAAAGGGATTAGAGCATAGGTAGGTTTCTTTTATTTCTCCAAAGCCTTGACTGTTCCTTTCATGCAAGTGTGTTTCTTGTCATGCAAACATGTTTATTTTCATGCAAGTGTGGTGTGATTTTAAGGACGACCTAAGGGTGGAGAGAAGACGGTAAGACGTGAGGGAAGAGCCCATGCATCCACTTTAGTGGGGTTACTCCAAAATTAGGTTTTCCTCTTCCTTTTAGTAGTTAGAATTTGTGTTTTATTAGCATTAGCCATTTTTTTATATATATGAGAAGATAAGCTAACTTGTGTGAACATATAACTTGGTGATAGCAGGATCCTAGTAGCACGGTGGCGCTTCAAGTATATAATTGGTTTTCTTACATTTTCTTTTAGTTTGCTTCTTTTTATTTCCTTAGGATTTAAAAAATAATAATTTGGGCACTGTAAGAACCCCCCCTCTACACTAATCCATGTGTGAAACAGGACCCATAAACTAGCAACAAGGACTCAAAGATGATCAAGAGTTTGGAAGAACAAGCAGTGGGGCCATGCTTGTATGGTACTAAGGTAAACCCGTCGGGGTACTGAACAGGTCTGCTGGTAGTGGGGATATGCTGGGTAAAGGGAGTTGAAAAACATAAAGTGGCACACTTAAAACTGAACAAAAAACCATGGGTCTCATTCTGAAGCAATCACTATCCAATAAAGGCTAGGAGATGACCTTTATATCTATCGGATGATGTTCTTAAGAACCTTCAACTATCCACTTTAGAGTTCTATCTTTAAAAGAATATGTTTGCATGAGAAGTGGGACCCTCAGTATGTGTAATTCACCTTACCTAAGCAAGGATAGCTTCATCTCTAAAAACTTGGATCTGAAACAAGTTAATCATCTTGGGATGTATTCCTTTATGTGTTCCTCTCTTCAAATGATATCTAAACTATGCTTATATCACTTTTGTTTTAAAGGTAATCTAGCCAGGGGTGCCTATTAGTCAAAGTCATTTAGAAAACTCTTGGCCACTATCATATAATATTATTAGAGTCACATCCAACCCCTTTCTCCTAACTTTGATCGAAAACAGATTGGATAAGACTTAACGTCAAATCACTAACATATCTAATCACTCATGACTCCACTTTTCCGTCATAACTACTTTTCCATGAGTAAGAATGTGAAGCATAGGCCAGGAAGTTTATATGTATGAAAAGAAATTAAGGAGCTAAAGAAAGGTGAAACTTCAAGGAATGCTTGATCGAGTGAAGAGTATCATCAATTTTGAAATTTTGAAGATCATTGTTGCATGAGGACATGCAATGACTTAAGCATGGGGGAATGTTGAGTCTCCATTTTGACACTTCTAATACCCTCTATTACCCCCTATACGAGCCTATTTTACCTATGTTATGAGTATAAAACTGATCGTTACCTCCATAGATACAATTAATGACCTTGTTCATGTGCATAGAGAGGTAACGTATGATTGAGGTATATTTTTTTTAATTTTCTTGAGTTAATTCAATTAAAATGCTTGATTTTGTATAATCCCAATTGTTTTACTCCTAAGCAGTCTATTTTGGTACCTCAACATTGATCTGGTACCAACAGACCCGCACAACAGTGATCTGGTACCAACAGAATTGATCTCGTACTACCCTGAGCTATTCCGGTACCAAACAACTATGTTTATTCCGGTACCAGTGTGACTATGCTATTTCGGTACCAAAAAAATACGCCTATTCCGGTACCAGTGCGACTGTGCTATTCCGGTACCAAACGACTGTGTGTATTCTGGTACCAATTGCTATTTCTAGAAATCATTTGTTGGATGAATCTGATGTTGAAAATTTCGAGAGGGCAGTTGGACTGAAGCTTCCAAATCAGTTTTCAAGATCACGATAGACTTCATCACTCATTCACTTTGTGTCATGAGGATGATGTCCATTCCTAAGTATTCGATATGTATTTCCAATTGTAATATTTTAAAATTGTTTCATAATTATCCTTAGCTCTTGATAGTAACGACTTACCTTCTTTATAAGGGAGGTTGTATAGGTGATAGAGACATGTGTATTGATGTAATGAAGCAGTAGCAAGCATAGAAGATATGGATGGATGTAATGAACAGAGTGATGCATATTTTTTTGACATACAATATAATGAGTTGTTGATTCAATTTACAAGCTGAAGAAATACAAGCAATCTGTTGTGCAATTTATGGGTATGATTAGAGCGTCTTAGCCTGATATCTTTTTAGAGCTTCCATGTTGGAATCGGGAGGGGCCCACCATTCTGATATGGTAAGATTAATGTAAGATATGGTTCAGTTTTATATTCCTGTACATGTTTGTTTTATTCCAACACTCAATTGTGTGGATCTTGCACCTGTTATTTTGATTTCTTGTTCGAATTAAAATATGAATTCATAAAATGTACCTATTGTGTTGGATCTATATAATTGTTATATATTTTGAGTAAATTGTGAATGGGATTGTATTAGTGTAATTTTTATAAGTATGGTGCACCAGATCTTGATTAATTTTACTTATTTTCATAAACGGTAATTTGTGTTGAGATAGTTGTAGAGATTTATAAAAGTTTGCATTCCTGAAACTATGTTCTTTATAGAGACTTTCGTAATTTACTTTGAAATTTCAAGTGTGTTAATACCGGAACAATTAAGATCCCATCATTCACCCTACATGGACTATTAAATGGAGAATCTTAATACACCTAATGTTTCCTGTATAGGAACAAAGAGGTTTTTCCAGAATTGATTAAGTTATGAATGATTTCCTTTTAAATGTTGTGTGCAGAAAGTTGATTATTGTTTTTGATTGCTACAGGAAAGAAGATCTTAAGTTCATATCTCTAATTCATAAGCCTCTAATGAACATACTTGTCACTGAATAAATAACCTTTATATCACATGCTTATTGGATTCAGTTTATGAGTTTTGTTTTCTGATTTTTAAGCTGTGTGAGGAAGATAGATTAAAAAGTTGTAAAACAGAGTATTGGTGTTGATTGTTTCTTCTTTATGCTATACTCATAAGACATAGGAACCTATCTGTTATCGGCACATATAGTGCATCAACTCTACTGATTATGAATCTCGGTTGATAATTTATGTTTGGTAATATATTATGCAAATAATTGCACCAACATGGATCGAATTCCCAACAGATCAATGATCTCGATCAGCTAGAATCCAAGTACAAAACCAAAAATATCAGAAGGGAAAGTGCTTTGTAGAAACACAATTGAGATTGAAATACCCACAATAATACTACAAAAGAATCGAGGAAGAATATTGTCCACTGATGTAGATTTTGGGACAAACCAAGACCGTCATATCTGGGAGTTACAGAGGAGGACAGATAGATCAACATTCGATTAAGTCATGACCATCGAGTCTCAGTAAGGGAAGATCAACAACGAGGAACCATTGTGGGATGCAAGGGTTGAGTTAACGATCACACAAGTTTCGGTTTCGAACTCAACCCTGATAATTGATTTACTTTAGGAGAATTCTCGACCATTAGATCAAGCGCATTGGAAGGAGAGCGTAAGGTGTACTAAACAATTGACAGCAAGAAATCACCACAACCTTATGAATTATTTGGTAGGTAAACACTTCGTAAGGATTGAACTCCTAAGAGTTCGAGTATCCCAGAGCCCCAGGGTCATAAATAGTCGAATACCCGAAGAGAGGAGCTCCTTTATGCCTAAGCCCACAGTGCTAGCTCCTGGACTTATGAAAATATATGAAGTAGAAAGTGATAATACGCACTCCGACGGAATTTGTTCCGGGAGAATTGGAAGACTGCAAAGGCCAGAGTCCTGAAGATATGAATTCTCGAAGTGAACGAGAACTGTCCAGTCAACTGCAGATCAAGTCATGGTCGTCGATTTGTTTTGAACCTCTAGACAAGCCAGGATCGTCCATCTACGAAAGAACGAATATCGACCATCTGGTCTACTTTGGTGAAATGCACTCCGGAAGGTTGGATGATTGCAAAGGCCGGAAGTCCCGAAGGCTGAAATAAATTTGGACCATTGATCTAAGGGTTGATCACAATCATTGGATCAAGGATTCATATGAACCTATGACTAGGAGGAGGACATGTGCCACATTAGGATATCAACGTCAATAAGACCACGTCAGCAAGGATACGTGGCACAATCAGATGGTGACAAGTGTCTAGGTCTTGTTGTCACTTTAGGTTACGCAAGTCACAAATATAGGTGACACATGGTAGACACTCGACCAGTGCCAAGTCCAGTGATGTCAACAAGTTACGTCACTATGGGAATTTTTCCTTTGGGGGAAACCAACGTCTACCACTAGAAACTACCTGAAGCGTCGAAGGCCGAAGTCAATGCTAATCGTTGATCTAATATCCTCTGAATTCTCACATGACCATTAGATCAAAACGTAGTGGAAATATTATGTAAGCACTCCCATGTTGACGACTTCAGTGCTCACCAACTCTGGTGGAAATTGGAACAACAATTACCTGGACCTCTGAAGCCCTGAAGTCCCGAAGTCCCGAAATAATTAATGGTCATCCATATCATACTTTGATTAAGTCATAGCCATTGGATTAAACAGTGGAAGGATAAGTAAGGATTGAACCTAGATCATTGATTTGGTTCCAAGATTCATGTTAATTGTCGAAACAACCCTTGTGAGAGGTAACCACTTTAGGAAGTTGAAACTCTACAAGATTGGATGAGAGAGAAATCACCTGAAGGTAGAAGTACAAGAAGAATAGGTTCCAGCCCCCAGTCATGGGTTATGAACACATAAACCATAAGGCATTGAGAACATCGCTTAAATTAATAATCCCATGGTTTTGTGAATATGGTCACATGTAAATGATTTGAAGGAAGCCCCTCTATAGAATTTGATTTCTGCAAAATCGCAAAGACAAAAGAAATTGATCCATACATGTGATCGATTTATGAAAAATAGGTCAAATGGTTGTTGAAAGGATATGAAGGTTAGAACTCATCATTCCCTTTCTGGTGATAGGTGGTATACCAAGTTTAAAGTTGAAGACCCGGAATGATGGTCAATGGTGGTTATGCATTGGTCCCAAAGTTGTTGTAAATGGGAAAGTTAGTTGTAACTTGTGGCACAAGCCGGCCCTAAAACTAAACTAGGGTTGAGCATGAAAGAGTATAAATACAACTATGCTTGGTTCATTTGAAAAAGTGGGAGACTGGGTGCATAAGTGTATCTGCACTTGAGGTCAGTGATTTCTGGTATGGTGCAAATTTCAGAGAGAAGATGAAGTGAAGAAGGTGTGAATTTCAGAGAGAGAAGATGAAGTGAAGAAGGGTTAAATTCAAGGGAAGATGAAGTTTGGTGACAAGCATTTGTTGTAGACCTCTGAGCCTAAGCTGGAGAAAATTCAATAAATGGATGACTGGTATTTGGGTTGGTTGTACTACTAGATAAATTTTAGTTGGATAGATTGCATTCTATCAACAAGCTGATTCTTTCTTGAGAGTTGGTGCTCTCCTTGGAGTTGGTTCTCCTTACTTCAGTTGGTGCTAATAAAAATAGTTGGTGTTGTGAAAACCCCCGTGATTGTAGTCACATATAAAATAATACAAAATCTTATACATACATATGGTATCTCTTGTGTTCATTGTGCTTATGAATTGATTTCACTTAATTATTGATAGATTTCATTGGTGAATGGCTACATACAATCTTATAATGCTGATGTGTAAAATTATGTTTTGAAATAATTGCTAACTTGAAACAAGAAAAGTTGTAAAATTCCACACACTAATTCACCCCCCTTCTTAGTTTGGTTGGTGTGACCAATAATATTGTTTCTTAATATCATACCCGAAGGAACCCCAAGTGGGTGCAACTGCAAATAATTTGGAACCCTCTATTTCCTTTTTCTCATAGAAGGTCTACCACCAATCTTTGACATGGGGGACGGCCTTGAGGAGTGAAAATGTAATATTTTCTCTATCGAAAAAGTTGTGGATAGAAAAATACCCTTCTAGAAGGTTTAACCATTTATCTATGACATTTGCATCTATCTGACCTTCAAATATATGAATATAAAAATTGATATGTACCTTGAATGGGATGGCACCTCTGCTTGAGGTGGATGCATTGCTTGTCAGAAGTCGTTGAAGGATTTGTACAAAGATTTCCATCATCTCATTCCTCTATCACTCAAGGGCTTCCTTGAGAAACATTTTGAAAGGATATATTGTCCCATCATCTTTCTTTTCACCCGCTATGGATGGTTTCTTGGGCATGCACAGTTGTCTTCAATAAAAGCAAGCTCGATACCCAACTCTTTATACCCTGACCACATCGGGGACATGCATTAAAAAAATGACAAGGATAAGACTGCTTTGATACCACTGTGTTAGCACTAGAAATCACCCTCCTATTGCATTAGAAGGTGAGCCCAGTACCCATCAGTTTATATGTCACAGGTTGGTTTTAAAGAGGTCAAATGGGCGCAAACTCAAGAAAATATCATTTTAACTTAGAAAAAAGAGACCAGCATGCACAAGCAGGTGAGGTCTTGATCAACTTCAGCCAGTAAGTTGAGATTAAGTGTGAGCAGAGAGAAGACTTAGTGAGAAAGATGAGCGAGACTTCTATGGGCATCAGGCCTTCCATCAACTCGGAGAAGACAAACTCAGATTTAGGATCACTCTTAAGCCTAAGTTTAGACATTGAAACATGTCCAAACAACACAGTCACAACATCACCATGATTAAACCTGCATCATGATGCATCTACGAAAACTCGACTGGATCATCCATGCCCGAGCCATTCACTGTAAGAAGGGAAACGATAACACATGAAACTGATTAAAACTGGTCAAGATACTATTGTGATCAAACCTACATCACAACAACATAACTACCCTCGACTGGATCATCCATGCCCAAGTGTTCTAACACAAATTTTACAGAGAAATGAAAAGGAAATTGACTTTCATTAAACAATAAGTCTCAAATATAGATACATAACCAGAAGAACCAGAGCTTCATCAAAACTTTACAATTTGGGAGCCTTGCTCAACCATCGACCATAAACAAATGTCAAAAATGTCTTCATATACTCAGGAAATTCACCACTAGCAGCAGAGGCGTGCCTGAGTCTTTGCATTCAAGGCTTGTGTCTGCATGTTCTCTGGTATACTGTGCATGTTGTCTTCTATCAGACACGATCTTATTTCAGACGCAATCATGTTTCATAAGGGACCTGCAGAGAAACAAACTTGCTGACAGTCCCTCTAGGCTTTCCATTTATGTGGTGAGACGAGGTTTCAACCACCTCCCTCACTTTCATTAACTGTGTACATCAGAATCCAGACGGTCCCGATTCAACTCTACACCTGGAAAATGTGGCGGCCTCGCCCTGCTCTTTTTCTATCTAGATCTTTGTTGGATGTTTGTAGGGTAAGTCGATAGGAGGACGTGGAGGAAGGCAATGGCGAGATGAGAGGTGATTGACGCAAACTCACATGGAATGACGAGTGAGCTATGGCCAAGTGGAAGGATGCGGTGGTAGAGCGATGACTGGTAATGTGCAGGCATCAACGTGTAGTAAATGAGGTGTAAAAATGTGTGAGGGTGATGTGGCAAAGGGAGAGGATGTGGAGGCAGAGGGGGGTGAGTGGTCAAGGGGGACATGACAACATGACGAAGGTGACATGAAGGGGAAGTGGAAGACACATGTTGGAAGGTGAGAGGGGAGATGTGATAGTGGGTAGGGGACATGCACGCAAGTGATGTGAGTGGAGGACAGGTGGCAGCGAGAGTGAAGGTGGTATTGGGAATTGGTAAGGGGGTTAGCTCGGAGGGGGGGG
>SNQJ01S0029204.1:60294-72305 GCA_010110895.2 Picea sitchensis
GTCTGTTGAAAAAACAAACATATGTGATTTATCCAAGGGCGACTCATTATGCTTCCAATAAAGAAAATACTTTTCCCTTCCTCTTTTTGGGGTATATTTGATTTTTTTGCCCTTTTCAATAGTTTTGGGAAAAGAATAAAGGAATATTATGTTACAAAGGAGGAACGAGTGTTGCAAACATACAAGTTCAAGGCACAAGGGCAAGACTGATGTTCAAAATAATGATACTCGGGAAAAATTCTCCGGGGGCCAAGGGTGTTAAAACGTAGAAGCAAACTGTTACTAGGCTGATGTATAAGGTATACAAACACGGTTAACAAAACAAACAATGGTAACGTCCTTCGATGTAAGTTTAACGAGCCCAGAGAAGGTAAGCTCGGTAGTTTTTCATGTTTAGAGAGTCTGAAAAAACATAAAAGGAGACTCCATTGGGGTACCTTTTTCAAAGGTAGTCTAGTCAGTTCGAAAAAGGGGTAAACTAGCACCGACAAGACGTCTATTCAAAACCATTTTAACGAGTGTGATAAAGACAAGATCACTCGGCCATTTTTTCATTTTTAAGGAGTCTGAAAAAAGCTTAACTATGGACTCTGTCAGGAATATTCTTCTGGAATAATTTAACGAGTGTGAAAGAATAAGGTCACTCGACGATCTTTTCAATTTCAGGGAGTCTAAAAAGAGCTTAACTATGGACTCCGTGGGGGTTCCTTTTTCGTAAGTTTAGTCCCTCAGGCCCGAAAAAGGGATAAAATTATACTTGAGAGTACTCTTCTATAGAGCTGAAGTTCCATAGAGTATACCTTTGTTCGTACAGTTGACCGTCGGGACTGAAAAAGGGGTAAACTACCATCGGACAGACGTGACTTCAAATTTCAGTTTAACGAGCGTGAAAAGCCATAAGATCGCTCAGTAATCTTTTCATATTTAGAGGGTCTGAAAAGGGCTTAAAATAAGACCTGTTATTTTTTGGGAGTCCTGAGGGTGAGGTCAAGAGCGAAGAAGAATCATGCAAATGAGGCTCAAACTCATATTCAGGAAAGACTATAAGGACTCCCGAGCCTACAGTGTTTTAGAGACGGCATGGACACCATAATGCAACCAGGACCTACCTAAGGCATCCATGTTCTAGTAATCTCTACCGTCAAGTTGTGACACTTCTAAAGCAGATATGATGGTTCTGTGTCACAACCTGATGGGATCGATCCTATGGTAGAGGAAAAAGACAATGAGATACAAAATTCGGGGTAGTAACTTAACCTATATGCTCAAGTTGATTCTTGGAAAAAATTTCATGGACCGTCAAAATTTCCTCAAAACTCAAAAAACGTGTCCCAATACCTGATCAAATCCCTCCCATATAACTCCTAAATCATTCTAAATGGTTTTTGGTATAAAGAAAATGATAAGGGAGGCCAAAAAAGTGACAAAAAGAGGCCAAAAAGTCTATAAATAGAAGTTGGCAGCTCATTATCACCATCGCTGATTTGGAAATTGACTTTGGAGCCAAAAGACCCCCTTTGATAAAAACGGTGATTCTAGGAGCTATAGTGGATGAAACAAACTTCTTTTTGGACCAAGTAAGTACAAACTTCCCTATCTAGCTATTCAATTCTTGATTTTTGTTTTTCATTTCATTTTTTGGGTGGGCGTCGACCTTCAAAAGGTCAGCCCTAAGTCCACGCAGGCTGTCTCTGGACAGGCCGCGTGTACACTCTGGCAGAGTAAAACCTACCTGCGTGTACACACGACTGTCACCTAGACAGCACGCGTGGACCTCCCTTTATAGACAAAAAGAATCAACAAGCACTCACTCACCCTCCTGAACCTTGTTGTTTTGGCAGGATGTATGTCCACTGGAGGGAAAGGGAGCATGAATAAGTTGGTGAGTTGGTTGCGAGAGATCCGAATGTCGTGGCCGCGTTAATGCAATGTGGTTTGCTAAAGTTCTTCCTATGTCTGTTTATGCGGATGCAACCGAGGCTACTGAATGCTTTGGTTGACTATTGCCACCATGATGCAGAGGCATTCATACTAGAGGGGAAATCACTGGTGCCCACCACCAAAGATATTTACTTTTTGACTGGCCTCTCAAGGAGAGGGGAACCAGTCAATTTCAGGACGTTTCCATCAGGGCCGCATAACATAGCGAAACTGATAGCCCTACACTGTGAGGCTAGGACAAACCATTTGAGTTCCCAGGTGCCCATAAGTAAGATCACTAACCTATCGTTGCAAGCGATATTATTGCTCATTGGGCAGATTACCAGTTCAACAGCCTTGCATCAGGCATCCTGCGCACAGATGAACTGTGTTGTCTAGTGCTTGAATGCACAAATATTCGACTGGAGTACCACATTGCTGGAGTGTATGAAGAGGCAATTGACATATTGTCGTCAGCGGACACAGAGGAACTTTGGGTTCGGGACTATTTTGTGGTCGTTCTTTTTTGAGAGAGTTCCGAGTTTTAGTCCTTGGGTAGTGGTACGAGGACATCATGCCTATTTTCCTGTTGTATGTAGATGGGCAGTATTACTGCCGCGACAGGGTGGTGGAAGGAACAATGAGTCCTTCGATGATGACTTTTTTGCATGGTTGTCACGGCAGATCCCTGTGATCGAGGATTACCCATATGCAGGGATAGACTTTTCGAGAGATCCTGAGATACCCGTGCCTCCTGGTGAGGAGCGAGGGGAGATGGGTAAGTCTCCACCTTTGTAGTTTTTTGGTTGTATATGTCATTTTTATGTTATTTTTGTTATATATATCATTTTTTTTATATGCCAGAGTATTTGATGGATATACGTTTGTTGCATGCATATGTGGGACCAGTGCGGCTTGTCGATTATGCAAGGAATAGACATCGTCCTCGGCCAGGGGCCGCAGCCGCCACTATCGGGGGACCAACAGTAGTAGGAGACCTCCCAGCTGGGGAGGCTGAGAGGGTACTTAGACGAGTTGAGAAGAACTTTACTATACTCACTCGCACAGTCCCATGGCAGAGATTGAGGACCTGCCGCCATCCATGTAGCCTCATGTAGTGGGGGCACCTCGGATGTGGGTCTGATTGTTTAGGCATTTAGCCCATGATGTGGACCAGTATAACAGGGCCCACATGCCCTGAACCTATTTAGAAATTTTACGTGCCAAGATCACTACTTGTATATATTTTTTGAGGGCATAAGCCCTGTGACTCGTTATTGGTCCTATTTTTGAGGCGCTTGCATCCATCTATGTACTCTAGTTACTTTATGATATTATATATGGTTTTTTGATCTTTTGTGTCTTATGGATCACGTGTGCAAAAATGTATTTACATGCTTATGTCAATGTTCTTTCATATGTGTGTAAGATTGATGCAGGAGCATCGCCAACATCAAGTGAGCCAACGCGGAAGTGGAAGACAGCTGGAAAAGTGTCAGCGCAAATTTTTGAATTTCTCTTGGATTTGATGCGGGAACAGAAATGTGAAAATTTAATGAAGTGCACTTGTAAAATGTAAATGGACCTTGAGCGATTTTCTCTTGTCCTTAGTAGGTAGGAGGCATTTAAAGAAGTTAATGCAGGTAGATAAAATTTAATTCTAGATTAGACAGTTTCTAGAGCGCAAGAGGGAAACGGGATATAGACACCCTCATTGTGTATTGTAACATTAGTGTATCATGAGCATAGAAGAGAAGCAGAGATCCATGTAAGAACACCCATGTACATATATTTGGATTAATACAAGAGGTTCATTCAAATTTATGGTTTTGTGTTTGTTCTCTGTGTGTGGATGTTGAATGATATGCTCATGAATGTTTGCTTCTTGTTATACATTTTCTTTATATGTTGTGTATATGATTTCATGTTTGAGTTGAAGTCTGAGAGGAAGTAGGAATGAGTTTCAATTGTTTCTCTATCTAAGTCAGAGTTCCTGCAAGGACTGCAGTTGAAGTGTCCACAAGGAGTGCGTTGACGAAGGGTTCAGATAGGTAGCTTTTGTTCTCATTCCCGCAGAAGTGCAGACAGGCACAGGAGCCGTGAAAGGAGTGTGCAGGCCAAGTAAAACCTCAGGGTTGCGAACCTGAGTAAAGTATTGAAGGACCGTTGTTGCAGGTGTGCACAGAGTTAAAGGAGGTTCAGCGCTTGGAAGTGTCTGAAGGGTGCCGCAAGGAGTGCACGCAAGAGTCTTTCCTAAGGCTCAGAGTTATAAGAAAGCTCGGGAAGGATAAAGTCTTCAACATTGTTGAAGGATAGCATAGGGAAGCTATGATTGGAAGTTTGTAAGAGGCGTCGTAAGTTGCACGTAGGAGGCGAGTTCCGTAGAGAGAAGTAGCTTAGTCACTTGTGCAGGAGTTCTCAGAGAAAGAACGGACGGTCGGTATTCTCCGAGGAGAATTCGCGAAATAACGTGATCTGTTAGATCTCGCGGAGAAGCAGGGGAGATACAACGATTATTCCCTAAAGGTTGAAAGCTCAGGAGGGGTAGGACCATAGATCCTAGTCCTAAGGGGCCATTGGATTTGCACATGGATAAGTGCATTGGGGTTTCGTGAGTGGAAGTCCTGTGAATGGTGCAACAGGAATCCCGAAATCGCGAAACGCGATATCCCGAAAGGTAAAGAAGTGTGGGGCCACGGGAGTCGGTGAGTGGACAGGTGGCACACCATTTCGGGTTTTCGTGGTGAGAAGTCCCGAAACAATTGCATCAGGATTCGCGATATTGCGAAGTCTGAAATGCCGATGGGGCGAAAGGACCATTGAAAATTCAGACTCACGCATTTTTGACGGGAAAAATTGACCGTCTGTCAAATGGGAGAGTGGATCCGGTCTGGGGTTGTCTAATAACCCAATCCGTTTGGGATAACCCACCCTAACGGGTTTAGCGTCTCTGTTAGCCGATCTAAGTCCTAAAAAACAAAAAGAAAACTACTCTAAACTAACTAATCTAACTAAAAATAACTATTAAAACAAACTAAACAAATCTAATTATTATATATACAATCTACTATCTAATACTATGCTAACTCTAAGAAATTAAATATCTAACTACTAACAGAAATAAATCTTATTCACAAAATGTACAATATTTACAATTTACAGATTTAAATGAAAACCTAAAAAACTCATTTGTATTCTGTCCTAAAACAGCGAGAGCTATTGTTTTGATTTTTATAATTTTGTGAAAAAGAAATAAACTGAAAACTAACTAAACTAAACAACTAAAATACTAACTCTAACTACAAATCTAAACTACAAATATCTAACTAAGCTACTTAAATTATACTAACAAATTAACTATCAAATAAATAATAAACTAACCTGAAGAAACGCTCCAGATTTGTCCTGTATGTAATGATTGTCTTAGCTGATCGGAGGGAGGAAACCCGCACCAAATTATCCAGGAGCTTCTCGCAAACAAAAGCTGCAGTGCTCTTTAAATATGATTATAGGACAAACAGGACATAAAAACTACAACAATCTTATGATTTATAAATCTTCACAGTTAGATAAACCTGTATGCAAAGATCTATACGAAATGATTCAATTAACGAAGAAGAGAAATCTGTGATTCATTAATTGAAACCAAGTAATTGTTGTACTTTTAAATAATGAAAGAGATTAGATATGGATAACACATTAATCAAATCATATCATCCTGCAATAGATTATGATAGCTAAAGTAGTCTATAATCAACTGCCAACTGATATGCAAAAACTTGAAACAAAAGATTGATATATTGAAAGCGAAAGCTGTTACAAGACATCAACTCTCGTCTCAGTTTGTATCATAAATCCATAGCTTGGTTCTCCCACAAGTGAGGATCCTCCTTATTACAAAAAATAATAAGTATTTAAATACTTCTCACAGGGTAAAACATCCCTGTGGAAGTTATGAAAACTGTTTACAGAAAATCTGGGAAAATATCCCAAGTTTGTATTTCTAACTCCAACTAACAACTTAAAAATGAAACTATATCACAAAAATATCTCCTAGACTGCCACAACTTGCCCAATACAATTCGAATGTACCTGAAAGAGGTCAAAAATAGGCAAGTTAAAAGGATATTTTATTAATAAAATTGATAAAAATCTACTTCTAAAGACTAGCTACAGAATCTTACGATTTTGTAGCTGGTCTAAATCAAACACAAAATCGTATTAAAAATCAATGCAAATCTTAAAAAAAAACATATTCAAACTATAAAAATATTTGATTGCTAAAAACATCATGGAAATCGACATTTGTATGCAAATCGAACACACTAAATCGTATTCAACCAAATGATAACAGAGATGGGTACGCTCTGTTCAATTCGCTACCAACTCAAGTATTCAAAATCGTATCGAACAATAATGAAATAATTTTCATATCAAATTGAAATCGATACAGTTAAACAAATCATAGGCAATCATTTAAGCTGCCTCATCCACCAACCGGAAACACGATCGAATCCATACAAAAACAACAAGATCATTTTCAAATTGATATAACTGTATTAACATAAACAAACGATCTGTGCTATTAGCGAATCAAATCAAAACTGGTGTGTAAATTATCACAAATGAAATCATAATGAAATTAATCGATTGATAACAGGATCTGTAAGAGTTGTCCAATTATTTGTTATTGCTAATTGGGGCAGACAAAATCGATTGACATTCAACAAAATCATTTCTTGAATTCATTTCAAAATGAACTATTAACCGAATTTTATCATACGAATTCAACAAGGATGACATATGTCGATCTGAGTTTAACAAACTTGTTTTGAAAATTAAAATCAACAGAGTAGCATCAAGTCTATTTTCGATGCGAATCCAACTCATAAAAACAATCGTGCTAACTCAAAGATACGCAACAATCCAATCAAAAAAAGAGCGAATTGAATAGTTTGAGTTTGACACAGTCATTTTGAATCAAAATAGTTCCATGATTTTGGGCGTAGAGATCTTTTGCACAGGTGAGATATAATCCAAATCCAAACGAAAACGTTGTCAAAGCATAATCATTTTTCCAATTTAATAGACTTCATCATGTTTATCAAGCCAATTCAATCCTATGAAATCGTTTCAACAATCAAATCATAAAAACTAAATCAGGGTCCCTGTGATCCAATCAAAATGAAATCATATCAAATCAAAACGTAGTCGTGCTCTAATTTTAGAATAAAAATCTCCTGTTCAGGTTAGATACAAACAAAATCCAAGCGAAAGCAAAACCAATTGATTTTTTCAACATAATTATTCAAAACGAATCAAAACTAGTGAAAACCAATCAATTGCTAAACTAGGCATGACCAAATCATATAACCAAATCGTAACTTAATTTAATTTTAGCAAAACGAAAGCAATGTACATGATTAAACTATAACTCAATCATGAACATAACTAACCGAAATCAAAACTCCATTATACATTAATTCAATCCACTCCTGAAACGAAATTTAAAATTCAAAAATCATACCTGGAACAGATGAAACGGCTTCGATTATGACAGTTTGGAATTGATGAAGGTTGTAGCCGATTCGACATTCCTAAACATGATCAAACCAGTGGTCTTTTGCTTCTTGTCATTAGCTTGAAGCTTATCCCTTTCTCTTGACAGTGTTGTGACTTGGTTTTCCAATGATTTGATTTTGGACTGTAATAAGAGAACGTCGATATAGTAGCGTTCCAGCCACACATTACATTGGTTTCACAATGAATGCATGGGCTTAGAAATTGCAGGTGAGGGTTTGGGTACATCACCGAGGGTTTCATTAGGTAGCTTGATCCCTGGGTAACTAGGATTGTTCTTTAAGCATGAGGGCAAATTAGAAATGAAGTCATAGGGTGACTCAGAGCACAGACCTTGGGAGTAAGGGTACTCACTAGCTAGGAAGCATTCGATGTCAGAGTCCGAGTCTTCACTGAGGACTATGGGATTTTGATCAATACTTGGTTTAGGTTTATTCCAGGCCAGTCTCGATATAAGTCGAGCATTCTTTTTATCTTTTCCGTCGACAGTAGGGTTACCTTTAACCTTTTTACTCACAGGCTTTTTTATAGCCTCAACCTTGTCTGCTAAGACATCGAGTAGGTTGATATCAGGGTTGACCGAGGGTTTGGGAGAGGGAAATAGGACATGGAAAGGCATGAGTGGCCCGACCTTAGTTTCATTAACCACCGGCTTATCAATTTGGACAGGCTCTGTATCAGCAAAACCATTTCGAGAAATAAAAGCTTGCCAACTATCACCATGGAGGTTTAAATGATGAACGACGATGAGTCTGATCAGGCCATGGTGAAACAAGCTACTGTCGACCTTCTCTCGTTTAAACTTCTTAGCCATTTTATAAAGACTACACTGGAAATACAATGGCATATTCAATGGGTAACCCATAAAATTCATTAACAGTCGAAGGTGATAAAGAAAAACCAGTCCATACCGACCCTCACAGGTCACGAATTGTTTAACCACCATCAAAATATCATGCCACCTTGGTTTAAGCATGGAAATGGGCATACCTCTGTCACAGGATGCGACCTTCCGCAAGAGGAACAATAACGACCATGGCACCTCCTCAACTTTAGATTTTTTAAACCATCGCTGGCCCATGGCTGCTAATCCTGTGGCAGAGCTGATGAACTCTTCACTGATTTCAAGCTGAATGTCACCTATCTTGGCCCTACCACCATCAAAAGTCAGGGCGAACTTTTGTGCAACAAATAGATTAAAACCCTCAAACCTCTGTACAAAAATGAGCCAACCATTATCTTGTAAATATTTTTGGGCGTTATCGAATAGTAGCAAGGCTTGGCTACCGTTCGGCTCAATTCGCACCACCGGTGCCATAGATCCGAGCAGACGGTAACTGGTGTGAATGAGCCAGGGTTTGAATGCGGCATACATAAGAGAAAAACGCTCGAAGGCTTACCCGATCCTAGCAGAGGTAAAACAGGGATAAGGGAAGGCATTAATGACATTGTGCGAAGGTGGTGGAGCTATTTCTGTCCATGCAGAATAGTCATTACCATGGTACAACGGCCGACGCTTTCAACTATTCAAATCATAACACATATGTGTTGCAACTATGCCACTTCAATCAATCAATCGAAACCTTTGGAAGTGGATAAACCATTCGTGCAATCAAAAGTTATGCCATAGTTTTAAAACCAAACACACAAATCGAAACCAATACCAAGTGTTGAAACGATTCACATCAAGGGTTTAAACCATAACACCAATGATTTTACATATAATCAATACGCCAAGTGAATTGATCAAATAACATGTAGATCCAATTACCAATGTATCACAAACTCAATCAGAAATGAAACTACATAATCAATCAAAGAGTGTTCAAATGAGTACAGATCAAAAGGCTTTGCCAACTGCATAATGATAAGTAAAATGTCAACGCAATGGGCATATCGACAAGAATGATAACGAAAATTCAAAGAAGATTTTAATGCGACTTCGAAAACCAAGTTTTCACGCTTACAGTTGTAAAAACAAGAACGAAGGTAAGTGTGTAAATAGTGCAAAAATAAAAGTGTCGTTTTATTTGAGAATTGTGATGAAAAATCAAGGTTTGCAAAACATTGGTGTAGGCAGCTTATAAGATAGTAGAAAAATGTGAATTGGCTGCCAACACGCGTGTGTCAGAGTTTCGGCATATCGGGATTCGGGAGTCGGTAATATGAGTTGTTCGACATCGCGAGTACCGAAATTGCGACAGCGAAAATCCCAAAAAGGAAAGTGAAGGGTCAGCATTGACTTGTATCGAGTTTCGGGGATTTGAGAGACCAACGCTCGACCACTGACCTCGCGAAGTTGCGAAGTCTGATTTCCTGAAGAAAAAGGGAGATCCCGTGAATTGTTGTGGGTGTCAATTTCCCTATAGGGAAATAGAAGACCATTTAGAAGTTCTTCGGGCCGTGGAGAAGGAAAGATCCTGTGTGTTGACATGGACCTTCCGACTTGCGGGTTGGGAAGGGAGGGCGTCGACGTCAGTTTGGTATCAGATCACAAAAAGGTTCTTTGCTTTCTGTAGTAGAGAAGAAGAAAATCCATCATGCTGCCGAGGAGAAGGGATAGACAATCACCCGATCTAGAAGATAGGGAGATGCCACGAAGAAGAGGAAGGCAGATGACTGATCCAATGATGGAGAGAGAGATGCGTGATCTACGAGATAGAATCGAAGACATGGAGACAACACAAAGATGCACAGTCAGTGCTGGGGATCTTAGTGATTCCGAGAGTGAGATTGAGGCTGAACATGAAGAAGAAGTTGCAGCTGAAGATGCATCAAACGAGTGTTTGATCAGAGTTATTTCTAGAATGGGTGCAAGAGCGAAGATGGACATTCCAGTTTATGAGGGAAACTTGGATGCAGAGGAGCTTCTAGACTAGATTAGAGCTCTAGACACATACTTTGACTATGAATATGTCGAAGAAGACAAGAAATTCAAGCATGTTGTCACGAGATTGAAGGGACATGCAACATTGTGGTGGGATGAACTACAAGCTGACAGACGCTGCAAGGGCAAGCAGGAAATCAAAAGCTGGGACAGAATGATCGCAAAGATGAAAGCGAAATTCATCCCCAGGGACTATCAAATTACTATGTTCAAGAGGATGCAGAACCTGAGACAGAAGCTGATGACAGTGAAATAATACACTGAGGAATTCTATAAACTGAACATCAGGGCAGGTCATCGGGAGAGCGATGATGAAAAGGTTGCTAGATATCTGAATGGTATGAGATATGATATCTAGGATGAGATGAGCATGGTAACCATCTGAACAGTGGAAGATTCTTATCAGATGGATCTAAAAGCAGAAGAGAAGCTGAGCCGAAAGCAGAGTCAGAGAGGCCGAGGCAGAAGCCAACCCAAAGGCAAATCAGTTTCCCAGGACAAATATCAGAAGCCCAAGGAAGACTGGAAGAAACCTCAGACTCGAATAGAGAGAGGTGGAACCTCACAGAGAGGGAAATATGCTGAGCAGAGAGGACAACATACTGAGCAGAGAGGAGATTATGCTGATAACAATACTTTTCTTCATACTAGAGGTAGAGGAAGAGGAAGAGGTGGAGTCATTACATGCTTCACATGTGGGAAGAATGGGCACAAGTCTTATGAGTGTCCAGATAAAAAGAAGGAGATTGGAGAAGCTCACATCGCCGAAGCATAGAGGCGGGATGTTGAGGCAGAAGACATTGAAGGCGGAATATCGTTGATGATGCGGAAAGCTCTTTTGACACCAGAGAAGGAGGTGGAGAGTTCAGTCCAAAGGACCATACTTTTCATAACTGCTTGCAAGACCAAGGATAGGGTATGAAAGGTTATTGTAGATAGTAGTAGCACGGATAATATTGTTTCTACGGAGATGGTAGAGAAGCTGGAGATGGAGACGATTGATCATCCAAGCCCATACAGAATTTCGTGGCTACAAAAAGGACATCAGGTAACTGTCACTAAACAATGTTTAGTTGAAATCAAGATAGGAGGATATAATGATAAGATATTATGTGATGTCATTCCTATGGATGTTTGTCATCTATTGTTGGGTAGACCATGGAAATACGATAGGAATGTGATTCATGATGGGAGAATGAACACATATACCCTGGAGAAGAATGGGAGGACACACATGTTGCTTCCGATCAAGGATAAGGAGGTGAAGCCAGAAGTAAGCAACATAGTACTTCTCATGAGTGGGAAGGAACTTCTTACAGAGGTTAAGAAGAAGGAAGATCCACAGTTCTTTGTGGTCAGAAATCCTAGAATTGTTTTGACCAGCACAAGAGTGGATGATTTACAAGAAGAGATTCAGGAACTGTTGGAAGAGTTTGTTGATATAGTAGTGGACGAATTACCTCGTTCGTTGCCACCGATCAGAAGTGTGAGTCATCATATTGATCTCATATCAGGAGCCAGTTTTCCAAATAAATCCGCGTACAGATTAACGCCGCAAGAGAATGAAGAGGTTAAAAGACAATTCCAGGATTTGTTGGACAAAGGTTTGGTCATGGAAAGCTTG
>SNQJ01S0029205.1:9652-40139 GCA_010110895.2 Picea sitchensis
AAGTTGATGTACTCACTTACCCAAACAGGGCCCACATGACTTTTGGCGCTTCATCTCCTAGGGTTAGGTTTTTGGATGTCTAGGACTTTTGGCATTCCCGTCTATTGTAAAAAATCCTTTCGAGCCTCATCGTAATCATCTTCTTGCGAATGCGAGTAGCCATCACATCTCTTCTCAGAGATAAGCTACCTTCATTCTAGCGAGTCTTTCACTCTGTATTTTACAGTCTCTGTACATTTATTTCATTAATAGAAATCGTGTATTACTGTATATCTTTGACTCTTGTTATATTTCCTCTATATCTCTATTATATTGTTGTCTCTCTTGCAATATCTCTGAATATTTCTGTGTTATATCTCCGCTCTCATTTCGTGCCGAAAATAATCCGGATCAATTAGGAGACAAAAAGAAAACTTAGGGAACTTAACCCAATTTGGGTTTGAGAGTGATATTATTATGGGATGATATCAAACATTGATTGGACATGAGATAGGATTATATCATCCATCCATTCTTTAGGTTTCCTTATGGAGGTTCAAGAGGGGCACAAAGGGAAAAAGAGAGTTCATTCACTCAATTATTCACTTGGAGAGTTTGAGAGAGAGCATGAGGATGAGGTTGGAGGCTAGATTTGAGGAAAGCTTGGGCACTTCTATCCATGCAGGAAGCCATCAAGCTTATGTCCTCATTTATTTAATGGAGTGGTTCTTTCTTGGAGGAGGGTGCACTTGGTGAGGAGGGCCATCATCAGCAAAGAGGACTTTCAGATCTCAATTTGTAGTGAGGTATGTTTCATTGGGAAGCTACATCTCAGTATCAAAGTCATGTGGGAGGGCTTCTCCATCAGAGCTTCCAGTTGGCAGAGAGCTTCAGTTCAATGGTCTTAACAACATTTATGGAGGGCGCACTTGCTTCAGTTGGGCTTGTATTGCAGCTTGGTTCAAGCTGCTATTGTATCGAGTTCTTCTATTTATTGTACTTGTTGTATTCCACCTTCTATTCTACACATATATACACTCATATTCCAAAGTGGTTTTCCTTGGGGGTTTTTTATTCATGGTCATGTTGACCAAAAATACCTGTGCTCATTTTCATGTATGTTAGTGTTTAGAACAACAATGTTTTCAGAAGTAAATATCTCTAGGTGTGTTATGTATATTTTTCTATGCGTGTGCTAACATCTTGGTGACTAAAACTACATGCTAGAGAACCTAAATGGCCTATGTAACCGTAACAAAATAGCGAAGAAGTTCATGAACAATTTGTTGTTATAAAACAACAATAAACCATTGTTAGACAGTTGAAACTTAGAGCCAACTTGAGGTCAAAGACAAACCTAGTTGGCAGCTTGTTAGGACCTGGAAAATCTTCAATTAATTCATCTATGATAAAAGCAATTGTTATTGGTTGAGCCTTCACAGTACTTCGATGGCACCTATTCATTGGTCACCATGTTGTTGAAATGGGTCATAGTCCACTCTTCCTTCTTAGTGTTTGTGTCCATGGTGGAGACCATTGGCCATTCCTCGATGGTAAAGAAAACAAATATTCAATAATTGCTAATAAAAGTATATGTGACAACCATTCCAAGCCATCACCTATACTAATATTTGCGATGGGCATTAAAGGTAATTGCCTTACCTATTTTTGACCATTATTTTTTTAAAGAAACTTGCATGTGTTTGGATTCTTCAAGTTGATTTTTTGTCGTTTGATGATAAGTTCATATGGAAATCTATGATGTATGTTTTTCTAATCTCCAAAAATTAAAAACATTGTTTATAAGATGTCTAGGCCAGTATCGACAACTTAATCAACAACAATCCAAGAAAACTCATTTTTAATGCAATTTTTTTTTATAAAGGTATGATGTTGGGCATGCAATGATTATCACTAAATCATAACTATTAATGAAAGTGAGGTATTTGTTGGCATGTTTTACAGGAAGAGTGTGCTTGCCATTGATGGCAAGAATAACAATGACAATGGAAAACAGGAAAAGCATAAGCTCAAGAGGAGAAGCGGACAATATGTAGAGATCAAATCTCAAAAGAGATGGCATGGTGAATCTTAGAAGAATCGTTGTAGGATTAGTCAATGATCAGATCAATTCAAGACCATTGATGTGCAATCGCCATATCAACGACAAGGATGAATTGTGGAGAGAGAAAGAAGAATTAAATGACTTACTAGTTACAATCCCACAATCGGTCTAGATCGTTAGATCTCATAAACCCAAATATCAAGGATTGTGGTTGATCTAAAAACGATCATATTAAGTCGAATTAAGTCGTGACTATCGGATGCACAATTGCCAGATCAACGATAGCGATAGATTGTGGAGATCGAAAGGAGAATTAAATATCGTGCTATTTCCAATCCCATAATTAGTCAGGATTGTTAGATATTATAGCCTCGAAGATCGATGATTGTGGTTGACTCACCAACAATGCATAACTTCAAATAGCGGAGTTTTGGTGACGAGTTAAATCACTCGCAAGTTTTGGTTCCGCAACCATCCTTGATCATGGATCTGCTTCGAGATTCTTCATAACCGTTGGATCATTTTAAAGTGGAAGGATAGGATAAGCAAGGCTAAAGGGTTGAGAATTTGATTATCTGAATACCCATTAGCCGTCGGATCAAACTCGAATTCCCATCAGTCGTCGGATCATTTTCGAGTGTAAGGATAGGATAAGCGAGGTAAGATCTGAGATCTCATTTATGCGAATTTCCATCAACTATTGGATCATTCTAAGTGGAATGTAACACCCTGTTTCCCCCAATTTGTAACTTAATCATAAAATAGGATTACCATGCTAAGGCATGTGGACAATGTAAATGTATTATTGTTTGGGTTGCCAATAACTGACTGTGGGGGTGAATCCTTGAAAGTATTGGCCATGATATCACTAGAGGAAGAATGTGAAAACTATATGAGAGGGTTCATTATATCAAATAACATGAAATTTCCCTTGATGAGGATGAAAAACCTCCTTCGGATCCCAAGGAGAGAAATCAGTTAATGAAGAAGGACCAGTGGTTGAATTATCAACCACCCCCATGAATGGGAGCATGGTCTAGCTATAGAATGTCAGCCCGAAGTACCACAGAGACCTGCAGACCCATCACGTTCCTTCTGATATAAGGAACGTGATGGGTCCGGAACCTTCCAAAAGAAGGAAGGTAAGATAGATACACACAGACAAGAAGAGAGGAGATACCAGACGAGCGGGCAAGCTCGAGAAGGAGATGCATGGAGCTCTCTAGGGGATAAGGAATAGAAGGCCGTGAGCTTGATGTTGAGTGAGCATCTGATAAACCTCGTTGAGGCCATAATAGAGAGAAATATTTGAAAGTTGTAGAGAACAAAACCCGAGCAAAAGCTGAATAGAGAAAGAACACTTGAGAACTATGAAAGTTCCCTAGTGATATGATGGCTTGGCAAGGGGGTGGACAGAGTGCTAAGATTGAATGCCTCTGATCCTATGGTAGGGTGGAAGGACGAACACCCACAGTTAGTTAGTTGGCTACCACCTGTAATAGATAAGTATTCACATATCTTGTGTATTTAAGTGGTATTGTGAATTAAAGTTGGATATCCTATGAATGTTGCAGGGATGGATATATTCGCTTAATGATTATACTATATCCTCTTTATTCCTACTTGATTGTCTAATTAGGAAAGTAGGAAATTGTATGAATTGGATGTGTTTTTATACTCATCAGTGCTTGCATTCCATGGTGGCTTAAGCCAGAGCCACGAACTGTGAGTTCGTCTACCTTAGGTACAGTTTCATGTAAGCATGTCGACCCTCCTAATCGTTCTAAGTCCCATGGAGGATAGAGTTGGTTAAGCTCATGATGGGTAGTGCAGGTATGAACAGGCTCTCTGTGAGGTAAGAAGAGACCAATAACCACTTAAGTTCTATACTCGATGAAGGAGCAAAAAAATAGTGCAGAAGACCCTTCTAAGTGTTAAGCCCAGGACAAAGATCACAACGCTCTTAAATCCTTCATAACTAACAAAGATCAGGAAGAACAGTGAGGTTTAAGTATCAAAAGGGAATATCCTTTCATTTAGAAGATGAATGGATGAGATCCATTCGGGAGGACCCAGGGTCTGTCGCGATCGTTAGATTTGAAGAAGGGGTGCAGGCATTAACGCCTCGACTCCTTCAGGTTTCGCAAGATCGCACATCGGGTGATTTGCACGTTGGAACGACTAAAATCCTAAAACCCGAAGTTGCGACGTGATCTGGACCATAGATCTAAGGATCTATCGGGACCCTTCTTGACCATTGATTTGATGCGGGTGAATATCGAGAAATCAGGAATCAGGGAGACAGAGGTAAGCCAACCTCCAAAGTCATGAAATGTGAAATCCCGATTCATGAGAGAGGAGATCTGGACCATTGAATCCAGGAGGGTACATGTCAGTAGGTCAAAAGATCTAGAGGAAGGTGGAGGTTGAAGTGTTGAAACACTCGAATCCCGAAGAGCTGAAGAGCCATGAGTTGTTGATCTATGAGGAGACACTTATCAACAGATCTCGAACTCCGGGGAAAAGATGAAGTGGGTTTTCATTTTGAGAACTGAGATCGCCGAAGTGCGAAGACCCAAAGTCCCAAAGAAATATTTGGATAGTGAGATATAAGGGAGACGTGGCATGAATCCGTGAACTCCGAGTAAAGTCTCGAAGCGATTTCTAGCCACCAGATCTAAGAGGAACGTGGCATAGATCCATACACTCCTGGTAAAGTCCCGAAGTAATCCTCGATCATTGGATTTGGGGAAGACACGCGTCAGTGGATCTTAGACTCCGGGTAAAATCCATTGGGGAAAAGAGGTTTGAGATTTGAGATCTCAAAAGTCTAAAGACTCGGAGGAGATCTCGACCGTTGATTCGAGGGAGCATACCTGGTCCATAGATCTGAGAGGAAAATATATGAATCATCAATTTAGTCATTATCATAAAGATCGTGAGAACGATGATCCCGTAGCATTGTGGGGACAGGAGTTGCAAGGAGTTTAAGATATTGAGGGCAGACCGCAATTCAAACCGTGGTTTTGTCAAGAGGACATGAGGAGGTTGTAAGAGCATTGCAGGCCCAAAAGCAATTTGACTCCAAACCGCTTATGGTTGTGCCCATATTCACGTGGTCATCGCCAAGGTCATATCAAGAGGGGCCTTTTCAAACAAAAGGAGCTAACGCTCGACACTCTGAGTTTTCGCAGCAGGGAGAAAGGGAAGGTCGCGGGTGCCCTTAAACCTGCACTAAGAACCAAAAGGTTCTGGGTTTAACTATAGAACGAGACCATCAAGGTCTCAAAGAATGGTTTGGCTTCATAATCATAGATCCTTGACTAGGAGGTTGGACGGGTTCCCTCACCTTCCAAATTAGGAACCATGAATGGAGATGATGTCCTTTAAGAAAAACAAAATTTTTTATTCCCCATCGTGGGTCTGTTACAAATTGGTATCAGCGCATGGTTAAAACACTTGGCCTGCTTGGGCTCATGCGAGAGTCGCATAAAGAGGTATTGTTATCTACATTTACTCCTTGAGGAAAAAGGACTATAGATTGAACCTGTGATTTTGGGAATTCTTGTTGAATTTCAACAGAAGAATTTATTTAACCCTTGTCAAGTGACGACTACTCTTACCTAAGTAGGGATATGCTAATTAACATTGATAATAAGACTTGAATGTGGATAGTTGAAGGTGGAAGGGTTCTTTCAAGGGTAGCTGAAGCTCAAAAGGAAGATGACCTGACGTCTATGACACTGCCTTTAAGCATGGGAATTTGGAACCTCGGGCACTGATGATGGCTGATTATATAATGGTTAATACTTTTGTGGGCTTAAAGGAATCTGAAAGAATTAGGTAGGATCCTTGGTAGTATAACTATTGCTTTATATTAAACTCGGAGTATATAACTCCTCATGACCAGAGGAGAGGTGAGATGAGTAAAGTCCTATAGAAGTTGAGGTAAGAAAGTTTTCTTGCTAGCTACTATAGTATAAAAGGGAAAGTGACCCTGGTTGGTCATTGCTATAAAGAGAAGGCAATACCAATATGAGTTATAACTGTGAGATTAGTCATGTAAGCGACTATAATCTCTAACTAAAATAACACTAATGATAAAACTAAGCTAGTATGATGAATACTTAGTTGTGTGTGTATGCTTGAGTGCATGGATCTAATGCATTGGGAATCTTCTTGATATGAAGCCTGATATTAATATGGATTAAATATGAATGATATCAAATGTGTGAGTGATGCACATGTATGATGTAAAAGTATACGTATACTAAAGGCCCAATATGGTTTCCCCGATGAGTGAAATGTGAGGCAAGCTTAGCACTTGCCAAGATTGAATGAATAGTAGTAGAATACCATGGTTGCATGGTTGAATCTATTTTGAAGAGTCATGAAAGTTCTGTTTTGAATGATAGCTTAAGGGGAATGTGCTCCAGCTCCCCAGGAAAAGACAATACAAATAGATAAGAGAGTAAATGAGCAAGGATGATCTGTTGTCATAATAAGAGGCAAATGATTATGCATTTGAGGATCACATGAGGATGATTGTAAACAATCATGAGTTGACTGATTTTAAAGTAGAGATGTATGTAGGAAATGAATTATACCTACGGTATCTACACATAGGTTGATGATTATGAATATGGTTAAGTACACCATGGAAGTAAGTGAAAAAACTAGAATATGTATGGATACATAATTTGGGTACCTGACCAAGACGCATGTTTATGTTTCTTAAGGAATATTTGGTAAACAATTAAAGCTAACTCAAGGCTGAGTCCATCATAGGTAGTGGTGGACGTGTAATAAATAAGTTGCATGCGGAGGGAGTTACCTGCGAAGAAACTATGTAAGGACTCTATCAGAAGAGCAGAGTCACAATCCTAATAATTGTTGAAGGTTGGGCAATGGGCTGCAAAGCTTGTCTATATATAAGAATCATGAATTACATTTTGAAAGCATCATGTAATGAATAGAAGACTAATGAATGGATACAGGAGTATGTTTGATTGAATAGGCATGGTTAAAGCCATGTTAAGAAAAGGCAGTGAAGCCTTTAGAGATAACTCAACTGGGATGAAAAGTCTCAGGCGGTATAGAAAGAATTGGAAGAAGGGGAGACTCCCTAACTCCCTTCTTCCTATGTGTTATGTTTCCTTTGGAATGAGAAAGTTGAGTTACTGATGAAAGTAAATGTTTAGACGTCATAAGTGATGATGATTGTATTACTGCAGAAACATTTGAGAATTGTCTGTATTGCATTCATGGAGACCCTTGAAGATAATGTGATGAAGTGCATAAAGATATACTAGGACATTTTGAAGATGTTTTATGAATTTGAATATTATGATACATGCACCTTTTCTAATGTTATGATTAATGTAATTGTGATTATAATGATGCATGTTGTGTATTAAAAGGAATTGGAACTATTGAGGAAGACAGTTGCCAATGATGGACAACCTAAAGTAGAGGATGACCATGGGAAGGTTGTGGTCGAAAGATTGTTGACAGGAATGTAAGAATCCCCCTAAAAGCACTGTTGATGAGGTAAAAAATTCGAAAGAGGGTGCTAGAAGCCAAGAACATGTAAGAAAAGATTGGGTAAGAATCCTTTTTGAAATATTTTATTGTCTAATGTTATGCACAAAAATTTGAAAGGGCAGTTGTATGCCATGGATACCCAAGTAGGGTATAATTCGGGAAGGAGAACCCAAATGATGGAGGTGTGAACCTCTGGCAGTGACAGCTAATTGTATGATGTAGGAGCATATGAACCAAATGATCTATGTTGACTAAAAAAAAAAAAGGGATAAAAAACCTTTACTAAGAAATTGTTTAAATCCCTTCAATCAACTACAGATCGAGATCATGAAGATCTCGAAATAAAACCCTAATCGAATCAAGTTAATCGAGAACCTGATAGAGGATATGAACACGAGTCATTCATCATAAGGAAACCGATCTTAGTTGTCAGATCGATTTCAACATTCATTCAGGAGGAGCCAAAATCTTTTAAGACGTTAGATCTCGAAGAAGTAGCGCACTGGTTAGTCACGAGGAATTATCAAAATTTCACAAAACTAGAAGATTTGGAAGAAGAACAAGAGTGAAATTCGCGAAACCCCAAAACGCGAAATCTTGAAATCATCTTGACCGTCCCTTGAAAGGGGACACGTGGAAAGAGATCAACATTTCGCTGACTTGTAGAGTGGAAAGGTCAAAGGGTGGAGTTGTGAGAATTCACGAAACGCAAAATCACGACTTGATCATAGCCATTGGCTGGAGAGCTAGTGTGGACCGTTGATCTGATCTGAATATTTCGCAATTTCGGGTATCGGAGGATCAAGAGAATGGAAGTGAATTGCATCGAGATTTCCCGATAAGTGAAATCCTAATGCGCTCGGAAGGATTGGCCCCAGGTCATAGTGAAGGGTCATATGGATGGAGGATAAGGGAGGAGCTAGCATGCACTATGCCCTTGTCGGAATTTCAGAACTCGGGAGTTCGAAGGACGAAGATTCCGTTGACTCATATAGCCGATACTTGAAATCACAATGTGCCTTTTTTGATAGGCATGTGGTCGCAAGGCATGGTCACATGGAGGAGACTTATGCTTAGCCCTTGTTCACATGAGAGGATTTTTTTTTTAAAGAGACATGTGGACTGTTTCTTAGAGGTTCCAGCAAGGAGTCGAATACTGTTTCAATTCAATCTTGAGAAGATACTAGACTGAGAGGTCGCACAACCCTTAGAGAGATGGGGAGTCTACACCAGAATGAAAATGAATAAGCCATGTGGTGAAGAGGTTGGCTAAATTCCAACACACCATGGTCAAGAACCTGTCATAAAGTGTGACAAACTTGAAATCAATGCAAGAGTGCATTGGGTATGAATGTGGCCGTGAATACTAGCAGATTTGTTAAATCCTTTGAAATGTTGAATTACATTTTGAAAGGTGTGGTATGTTAAAATGGGGCATAGGAAAGGAATGAGATTCCCTTTTTATGTTTATATAGATGTGATGAACTGTTAGTATGCATGGTTTTGAATATAGATGTATATATACATGGATGCATGAGAGACTAACAGTTTGTTTGGTGGTGAAAATAATGAATTGCAGGGAGAAAAAGGGTCTTGGATATGGCAGTATTGTAAGCCCATAATGAAGACCGATTGTCTGCTGAGCCAAATTGCAAGGAATGGTATTTCCATTTTTGAGAAAGTGAAATTGATTGTTAGTATGCACAACTCTAAAATTGTTTGTGACGACGTTATAAAGGTGTAATCAAATATATGTGCATGGGAAACTAACAATTTGTTTGGCTAATTGAAGTTGAAAGTGCAGGAAGCAAAGGGGTCTTGGATATGGTAGTGTTGTAAGCCCATAAGGAATACCAATTACCTGCTGAGCCAAACCGCTATGGGAAGGAAAGTCCCATAATTATGAATCGAGTTCCTGTACGGAAAAAATATGAAAACAAAAGGTGGAATTTGGAAATATGTGGGTGACAGATTTACAAGAAAATTTTGAATTTAATTTTTTTTGATGATGTCTCATGAATTTTTGTATGCCTTTGATATGGGTAAGAAGAAAAGATTTGTCCAGAAAGGACAGATGATGAAAAATGGATACTATTGAGCCATGAGAACCTTGTGATAAGCCATGATCACCTGGAATATATTGTGTTGAGGTAACACAAGCCGAAGGGACGCCTCGACAGAGCAAGTCTGAGGGACGCCTCAACTATAAGACTCGATAGAGTCTCTGGAATTCTTTTGTGCGAGAAAACCTTGGTAGGGCAAGATGGATCACCCGAGGGACTGTATAGCAGTGAAGGGGATGCTTGAGCCTGGACTTGGAGGGTGAGTGACTGCAAGGAAGAGGAGACCTTAATAGTTCTTGTAAACTATTGGGATCATGCACATGGTGGGTAGTTCTTCTTGTGCAAGAAAACCTTGGCAAGGCAAGATGGATCACCCGAGGGACTGTATAGCAGTAAAGGGGATGCCTGAGCCTGGGCCTGGAGGGTGAGTGATCGTAAGGAAGATGAAACCTTGATAGCTATTGTAAACTATTGATTGGGATCATGCACCCAAGGGGTATGTCAAGGAAAAACAATGGGCCTGGATAACAAAACAACCATGTGGATACAAATCCACAAACTGCACAGATAATTATTGAGCTACGATTATGAAAAATTTCCTAGAAATTTTTTTGCAATGTTTTCGCATAAGACTATGATTAAAGTGCTTGATTGTCCAAGAATTACTGAAAGCATGTGAAAAATATTAAGGGTCTGAAAAAAGACCTGAAAAAAGAGAGAAAGATCAAGATTTCTGAAACAACTGAATGAGAAAGGCATGACATGTGTTTTTGAGAAAGAACACCGAGGACGGTGTTCCTTTAAGGGGGAGAGAATTGTAACACCCTGTTTCCCCCAGTTTGTAACTTAATCATAAAATCGGATTACCATGCTAAGGCATGTGGACAATGCAAATGTATTATTGTTTAGGTTGCCAATAACTGACTGTGGGGGTGAAGCCTTGAAAGTATTGGCCATGATATCACTAGAGGAAGAATGTGAAAACTATACGAGAGGGTTCATGACATAAAATAACCCCAAATTTCCCTTGATGAAGATGAAAAACCTCCTTCGGATCCCAAGGAGATAAATCAGTTAATGAAGAAGGACCAGTGGTTGAATTATCAACCACCCCCATGAATGGGAGCATGGTCTAGATGCAGAATGTCAGCCCGAAGTACCACAAAGACCTACAGACCCAAGCTTCCTTTTGATAGAAGGAACGTGATGGGTCATGAACCTTCCAAAAGAAGGAAGGTAAGATAGATACACATGGACAAGTAGAGAGGAGATACCAGACGGGCAGGCAAGCTCAAGAAGGAGATGTGCGGAGCTCTCCAGGGGATAAGGAATAGAAGGCTACGAGCTTGATGCTGAGTGAGAATCTGATAAACATCGCCAAGGCCATAACAAACATAAATATATGAATGTTGTAGAGAACAAAACTCGAGCAGAAGTTGAACATAGAAAGAACCCTTGAGAACTACGAGAGTTCCCTAGTGATATCATGGCTTGGCATGGGGGTGGCCAAAGTGCTAAGACTGAATGCCTCTGAGCCTATGGTAGGGTGGAAGGACGAACACCCACAGCCAGTTAGTTGGCTACCACCTGTAAAAGATAAGTATTCACATATCTTGTGTATTTAAGTGGTACTGTGAATTAAAGTTGGATATCCTATGAATGTTGCACGGATGGATATATTCGCTTAATGATTATATTGTATCCCCTTTATTCCTTATTGATTGTGTAATTAGGCAAGTATGAAATTGTATGAATTGGATGTGTTTTTATACTCATCAATGCTTGCGTTCCATGGTGGCTTAAGCTAGAGCCACGAACTGTGAGTTTGTCGACCTTAGGTACACTTTCATGTACGCATGCCGACCCTCCTAATCGTTCTGAGTCCCTTGGAGGAGGGAGTTGGTTAAGCTCGGGAGGGGTAGTGCAGGTATGCACAGGCTCTCTGCGAGGCAAGCAGAGACCGAGAACCACTTAAGTTCTAGACTTTATGAAGGAGCACAAGAATAGTGCAGAAGACCTTTATAAGTGTTAAGCCCAGGAGAAAGAGAACAACGTTCTTAAATCCTTCATAACTGACGAAGCTCAGGAAGAACAGTGAGGTTCAAGTATCGAAAGGGAATATCCTTTCATTTAGAATATGAACGGATGAGATCCATTCAGGAAGACCCAGGGTCTGTCACGACCATTAGATTTGAAGAAGGGGCATAGGCATTAATGCCTCGACTCCTTTAGGCTTCACAAGATCGCACATCAGGTGATTCGCACATTGGCGTGACTAAACTCCCAAAACCCAATGTTGCGACGCGATCTAGACCATAGATCTAAGGATCTATCTGGACCCTTCTTGATCATTGATTTGACATGGGTGTATATTGGGAAATCAGGAATCAGGGAGACAGAGGTAAGCCAACCTCCAAAGTCGCAAAACGCGAAATCCCGATTCGTGAGAGAGGAGAGCTGAACCATTGAATCTAGGAGGGTACGTGTGAGCAGGTCGAAAGATCTAGAGGAAGGCGGAGGTTGAAGTGTTGAAACACGTGAAGCCCGAAGAGCTGAAGAGTTGTGAGTCATTGATCTTTGAGGAGACACTTGTTAAAAGATCTTGAACTCCGGGGAAAAGATGAAGTGGGTTTTCAGTTTGAGAACTGAGATCACCGAAGCACGAAGACCCAAAGTCTCAAAGAAATATTTGGATAGTGATATCTAAGGGAGACGTGGTGCAAATCTGTGAACTCTAGGTAAAGTCCCGAAGATATTTGTAGCCACCAGATCTAAGAGGAGCATGGCATAGATCCATACACTCTGGGTAAATTCCTGAAGTAATCCTCGATCGTTGGATTCAGGGAAGACACGCATCAGTGGATCTTAGACTCTGGGTAAAATCCATTGGGTAAAAAGAGGTTTGAGATTTGAGATCTCAGAAGTCCGGAGACTCGGAGGAGATCTCGATCATTGATTCGAGGGAGCAGACCTGGTCCATATATCCGAGAGGTGTAGATATAAATCATCGATTTAGCCGTTATCGTCAAGATCGTGAGATAGATGATCCCGTAGCATTGCAGGGATAGGATTTGCAAGGAGTTTAAGATATTGAGGGTGGGCCGCAATTCAAACCATGGTTTCGTCAAGAGGACATGTGGAGGTTGTAAGAGCATTGCGTTCCCAAAATAAGTTTGAATCCAAACCACTTGTGGTCATGCTCGCAATCGTGTGGTCATCGCGAAGGTCATATCAAGAGGGGGCTTGTCAAACAAACGAGCTAATGCCCGACACTCTGATTTTTTGCAACAGGGTGAAAGGGAAGGTCGCGGGTGCCCTTAAACCTGCACCTAGAACCAAAAGGTTCTGGGTTTGACTATAGAATGAGACCATCAAGGTCTCAGAGAATGGTTTGGCTTCAGAATTAGAGATCCTTGACCAAGAGGTTGGAGTGGTTCCCTGACCTTCTAAATTAGGAACCATGAATGGAGATTTTGTCCTTTAAGAAAAACGAAAAAATTGTATTCCCCATCATGGGTGTGTTAAAAATTGGCCTACTTGGGCTCATGCGAGGGTTGCATAAAGACGTACTATTATCTTCATTTACTCCTTGAGGAAAAAGGACTACAGATTGAACATGTGATTTCGGGAATTCTTGTTTAATTTCAGCAAAAGAATTTATTTAACCCTTGTCAAGTGACGAATACTCTTACCTGAGTAGGGATATGCTAATTAACATTGATAATAAGAATTGAATGTGGATAGTTGAAGGTGGCAGGGTTCTTTCAAGGATAGCTGAATCCCGGAAGGCATATGACCTGATGTCCGTGACACTGCCTCTAAGCATGGGTAGTTGGAACCTCAGGCACTGATCATGGCTAATTAGATAATGGTTAATACCTTTGTGGGCTTAAAGGAAATTGAAATAATCAGGTAGGATCCTTGGCAGTATAATTATTTCTTTATATTAAAATCAAAGTATATAACTCCTCATGACCAGAGAAGAGGTGAGATGAGTAAATTCCTATAGAAGCTGAGGTAAGAAAGTTTTCTTGCCAACTGCTATAGTATAAAAGGGAAAGTGACCCTGGTTGGTCATTGCTATAAAGAGAAGGAAACACCAGTATGAGTTATAACTGTGAGATTAGTCATGTAAGATACTGTAATATCTAACTAAAAGAACACTAATGATAAAACTAAGCTAGTATGATGAATACTTAGTTGTGTGTGTATGCTTGAGTGCATGGATCTAATGCATTGAGAAGCTTCTTGATATGAAGCCTGATATTAATACCGGTTACATACGAATGATATAAAATGTGCAAGTGATGCACATGTATTATGTAAGAGTATACGTATACTAAAGGCCCAATATGGTTGCCCTGATGAGTGAAATGCGAGGCAATCTTAACACTTTCCAAGATTGAATGAATAGTAGTAGAATACCATGGTTGCATGGTTGAATCCATTTTGAAGAGTCATGAAAGTTCTGTTTTGAATGATAGCTTAAGGGGAATGTGTTCCATATCCCCAGGAAAAGCTAGTACAAATAGATAAGAGAGTAAATGAGAAAGGATGTGCTATTGTCATAATAAGAGGCAAATGATTATGCATTTGAGGACCACATGAGGATGATTGTAAACAATCATGAGTTGACTGATTTTAAAGTAGAGATGTATGTAGGAAATGAATTATACCTATGGCATCTACATACATGTTGATGATTATGAATATGGTTAAGTACACCATGGAAGTAAGTTAACAACCCAGAATATGTATGGATACATAATTTGGGTACCTGACCAAGACGCATATTTATATTTCTTAATGAATATTTGGTAAACAACTAAAGCTAACTCAAGACTAATTCCATAATAAGTAGTGGTGGACGTGCAATAAAGAAGTTGCATGCAGAGGGAGTTCCCTGCGAAGAAACTGTGTAAGGACTCTATCAGAAGAACAGAGTCACAATCCTAATAATTGTTGAAGGTTGGGCAATGGACTGCAAAGCCTATCTATATATAAGAATCCCGGATTACATTTTGAAAGCATCATGTAATGAATAGAAGACTAATGAATGGATACAGGAGTATGTTTGATTGAATAGGCTTGGTTAAAGTCATGTTAATAAAAGGCAGTGAAACCTTTAGAGATAACTCAGCTGGGCTGAAAATTCTCAGGCAGCGTAGAAAGAATTGGAAGAAGGGGAGACTCCCTAACTCCCTTCTTGCTATGTGTTATGTTTCCTCTTGAATGAGAAAGTTGATTTACTGATGAAATTAAATGTTTTGACATCATAAGTGATGATGATTGTATTACTACAGAAACAGTTGAGAATTGTTTGTATTGCATTCATGGAGACCCTTGAAGATAATGTTATGAAGTGCATAAAGATATACTAGGACATTTTGAAGATATTTTATGGATTTGAATATTATGATACATGCACTTTATCTGATGTTACAACTAATGTAATTGTGATTATAATGATGCATGTTTTGTATAGAAAGGAATTGGAACTGTTGAGGAAGACAGTTGTCAATGATGGACAGCCTAAAGTAGAGGATGACCATGGGAAGGTTGTTGTCGAAAGATTGTTGACAGGATTGTAAGAATCCCCCTAAAAGAACTGTTGATGAGGTAAAAAATCAGAAAGAGGGTGCTAGCAGCCAAGAACAGGTATGAAAAGATTGGGTAAGAATCCTTTCTGAAATATTTTATTGTCTAATGTTATGCATGATAATTTGAAAGGGAATTTGTATGCCATGGATACTCAAGTAGGGTATGATTCGGGAAGGAGAACCCGAATGATGGAGGTGTGAACCTCTGGCAGTGAAGACTCATTGTATGATGCAGGAGCATTTGAACCAAATGATCTATGTTGACTAAAAAAAAAATGGGTAAAAAACCTTTACTAAGAAATCGTAGAAATCCCTTCGATCAACTACAGATCGAGATCGTGAAGATCACGAAAGAAAAACTTAATCGAATCAGGTTAATCGAGAACCTGATAGAAGAGATGAACATGAGTCATTCATCGTAAGGAAATTGATCTCAGTCATTAGATCGATTTCAAGATCCATTCTGTTGGAGCTGAAATCTTTCAAGCCGTTAGATCTTGGAGAAGTAGCACACTGGTTAGTCACGAGAAGTTATCAGAATTTCGCATAACTAGAATATTTGGAAGAAGAAGAGTGAAATTCATGAAACCCTAAAACACAAAATTTTGAAATCATCAGGACTGTCCCTTGAAAGGGGACACATGGAAAGAGATCAACATTTCGCTGACTCACAGAGTGGAAAGGTCAAAGGGTGGAGTTGTGAGAATTCGTGAAACGAGAAATCGTGACTTGATCATAGACGTTGGTTGGAGAGCTAGTGTGGATTGTTGATCTTATCCAAATATTTCACAATTTTGGGTATCGGGAGGATCGAGAGAATGGAAGTGAATTGCATCGGGAGTTCTCGATACGCAAAATCCTGGCGCGCTCGAGAGGATTAGCCCCGGGTCATAGTGAAGGGTCATATGGATGGAGGATAAGGGAGGCACTAGCATGCGCTAGGCCCTTGTTAGAATTTCAGAACTTGGTAGTTCAAAGGATGGAGAGTCGGTTGACTCATATAGTCGATACTTGAAATCACGATGTGCCTTTTAGGATAGGCGTGTGGTCATAAGGCATGGTCACGTGGGGAAGACCTGCATCGCGTGGTCATAAGCTAGAAGAGATGCATCGCAAACAAATTGAGTCATTGATCTAAAATCTTATCAAATGAACATCATTCACTTTGAGTATAAATATGTGAGGAGGTTACTCTTCGGAAAAATCTCACTTCAAGAATTGAGTTTGAGATTTGAAATTCCCGAAGCCCGGAGACCTAGAGATCTGAAATACATTCTCGATCGTTAGATCATTCGAAGTAAATCTCAATCATCATATCATCCGAAGAAGATCTCAAGTGTTAGATCGTCCGAATTAAATCTAGGTTGTTTGATCCAGAAAAAAACGTATCGACCGTTAGATCACCTGAAGTAAATCTCAGTCGTTAGATCATACAAAGAATATCTCAAGCGTTGGATCATTTGAAGTGAATCTGGGTTGTCTGATCCAGAGCATAAGTTTGATATTTGATATTTCAAAAGTCCAGAGACCCGAAGGAGATCTTGACCATTGATCGAGGAAGGGGCCGCAGAACCATCAATCTGGTTGAAAGGTCAAATTCCTAAAGTGGAAGAAGATTCATCGATTGAGAAGGACAGGTGTCTGTAGATCATTGAATCCGGAAGATTGTCGTACAGAGAAAATAAGGGTTTGAGATTTGAAACTCCCGAAGCCCAGATCACGAAGTAAAACACAGTTGTTGATTTAGGAAGGTTAGATCTGATCCGCAGATCGTGAAAGAACAAATTTGAACCATCCGCTTAGGAGAACCGTCAAGATCATAAGATCGACGGTCCCATCACATTGTAGGGATTGAAGATGTATGAACTTTAAAAAGTTGAAGGCGGGCTACAATCAAAACCAATGTCTTGGAGAAAGGACATGTGGAGGCTTGAGGCGAATTGTGGGGTGAAAGGTAGTTTGTTTTAAACCACCTTTGGACGTGCCCGTAATTGCGTGGTCCCATGAGATCATCACCCAACGTAATACAGAGCTAGCGCTCACTAGACCAATATCAGGAAGCACCTTTTGAATAGGCGTTTGGTCACCACCAGTGGTCACATGAAGGAAGGGGTTTAGAATCCAAAGAAGCCAAAAAAGACTCACTGTAGTTACTAGAGATGACGAAGAGTTGCAACTGCCAGAGAAGCCAAAATAATCTCAGGATAACTCCCTCTAGTGATGAACAGGTTTAGGATAGCTGCCAGAGAAGCCAAATAATCTTAGCATAACGACCACTAATGATGAACGGACTCAGAATAATCACGAGAGAAGATGAATATTTCAAATGATGATCAGGCAAAGGACTAGGTGTGAGAAAGACATGCAGAACATAGATGAGAGTAATGCAGGAGTCTATGGTGAAGTGAGTGTGGAGCTTGAGACAAAGTGCAGCATATGAAGTGGATATCATAGGCACAGTGTATATCATGTAGAGGTAGAACAGAGCTTAGAAGAAAAATAAGGCAGGGGAGTGCGCAGCAGGAAAAAGAACAGAGCATAGAAGCTGAAGAAGGCAGAGGAGACATGGAGCTGTAACAAACCATATCAGAGACAAAGCAAGTAAGTAAAGTTTTATATCTCAGGGTGGTAGGGTGGTGCTAGGGAGGATTGTTGTCCTTAGAGTTTCAAGTGGGTGCCTGAACACAGGGAGTTGTAGCTTCCATGTGGTTGCATCTAGAAAAACCAGGGTGGTAGGGTGGTGCAAGGGAGAACCATTGTTCTATGTTATACAGGTTGGCTCCTTTGTGACTAGAAGTTGTTGATTCCATCCAGTTGGTGTTAGAACACTCAGGGAGTTGGTTCTTGTTTCTAGTGGGTGCTAGAGAAACCAGAGAGTTGGTTCTCTCAACAAGTTGCAGCTTGTTAAAGAAGAGGTTGTAGCCTCATTTTGAGTTGGTGCTCAAATAAAAATGATGTACGGAACTTAAAAGACTGCCTATCATTCGAAGAAGAAGAGGTTTTCTCCCTTTATGGGTTTCCTCATGAATATTTGTCTCTTTGTATATCATATGTGTGATTGATGTTTGTTATTTCTGTTGTTCATGTCTTGCATAATGTTGATGATCACTTGGAGAAGGTTAATAATATTTTAATAGGCATAAAATTGTTTAAGAAAAGTAACAACTGATTCACACCACCCCCCCTTTCAGTTGTCTTAGTAATTCCAACAATTGGTATCAAAGTGGGTTCCTTTTATTTAAAGGTAGAACAATAAGCTTAAACATAACAAGCCATGAAGGAACTTCAACCAATAAGCCTCCTATGTTTGATGGAACAAATGTTTCCTTCTGGAAGGTTAGAATGAGAACATACATTATGGACTTAGGTGTTGATGTTTGAGATGTTGTAGAGACTGGATATATAAAACCCGTTGTGCTAGCTTCCAAAGATAATAAGTTAGAATTTAGCTTTAATGCAAAGTCAATCAATGCTATCTTGAATCTGCCAAAGGGATGTGGGATAAACTCATTAGCAGTTATGAAGGAAATGAGAAAGCAAAAGATGCCAAACTTCAGACATATAGATTGAAATTTGAACAACTAAGGATGAATGAGGATGAAATAGTTAATAAATATTTCTTAAGAGTTGAGGATCTTGTGAATGCCATGAAGGGTCTTGATGAGAAGATTGAAGAAGCATTTTTAGTTCAGAAGATTTTAAGATCTCTACTTGATAGGTTCAACCCAAAGGTTTATGCTATAGAAGAAATTAATGATCTAAAAGTTATATCTATTGACCAACTCCTAGGAACTCTGACTTCTTATGAAATGAGGATAGGTAAAGATAAACCCACCTCTAGAGAAGCATCATTTAAAGTAGATAAGAATGAGGATTCTAAGTCTAACGAAATTAAAGCAAAATTTATGAGAAGACTAAAGAAAGGATCAGGCAAGTACCAAGGCAAGTTGACCTTCAAATTTTTTAACTATGGAAAGATAGGTCACTTTGCATCTAAGTGTCCACACAAGAAGAAGGACCAGAATGTTGAAGGTGAAGAGAAGTACAAATCCAAGAGATTTGGTAAAAAGAAAAGTTTATGTGTAAACAATGATGACTCTTCAGGAGACACAGATAGTGATTCTTCTTGTGAAGATAAGGTTAATGACTTTATGCTTATGGCCAAAGAGGATTATGATAATAAAAGCACGGGAAGTGATGCTGATGATGAATAGGCTGTGGTTGAATTGGAAGGAGAACTGATCAGTGCTCTAGAATAAATTTCTAGACTCAGATTTAAGAAGAAGAAGAAAAAACAATTGTTGATACAGTTCGAGAAAGACAAAAAAAAACCCGATTAAGACTTTTCCCTGCTAAAAGTGGAATTAAAAGAGGCAAAGAAAATAGAGGAAATTGTGAAACAACATTTATTAGAAAAGAAGGCAAGATGTGAAGCCTTGGAAGAAGAGACAGTAAAACCAGAATAGAGATGGAGAAGTTTAAAGCATTGTATCTCCAAAATATTCCAAGCATTAAAGCCTCGGTAGAACTAAATGACATTCTGAGCAAACAAAGATCTCCCTTGTTGAAGAATGGTTTAGGTTATGTAAGTGGTTCAAGCAGCAAATAAACACAAAGCAAAGATCCAATAAAGATGATCAAGTTCCAAGTGAGCACACAATCAGACCATGAGAGTACTCTGTCACCAAAGGATAATAAAGAAAAGACGATCCCAATTTCTTCCATGGTTACTATTTTTACTGCTCTAATTTTGGTCATAAGATTGCAAATTGTCAAATTAAGTTTAGAGACATGTAACTGAGGAGATCAAGAAATAAACAATCTTTTTAACATAGAACTAAACAACCAATGAGTAGACAAAGTTGCACCAACCACTTTGACCTATTGAACAATGAGATCAAATGCTATAATTGTCATAACTTCGGCCACAAAGCTGCAAAATGCCATCTGAAGAATTACAAAGCAGATACAAAGATCAAACCCTTAGCTAGAAATGCCAGCACATGGAAAAATAAAGATAGTGAAAAATGTGGTCTTGTACTTTCAGCTCAAAAGAAAAAAGATCCTTGGTATATAGACAATGGATGTTCCAAGCACATGACTGGAGACAAGGATAAGTTTATGTCTATAAGTAAAAGAAAAACAGGAAATGTGAACTTTGGAAATGATGAACCAGGTAAAATCAAGGGTAAAGGGATGGTGAGTTTAAGTAATGGAAAAGGAAAATCCCAGGATGTTCTGCTTGTAGATGGGATGAAACATAATTTTCTCAGTGTAATTCAAATGTGTGATAGAGGATGTGAAGTGGTGTTCACTGCCAAAGATTGTAAGATAAAGTCTGTAAACTCAGGACAAGTGGTGGCTAAAGGCATAAGGATAGATAATAATGTATATGTGCTTAAAGAAGATAGAGAAGAGTGTCATCTAAGAAAACATGATGAGAGCTGGTTATGGCATAGGAGACTTGGACATGTAAAGTTTGACCATTTAATAAAGCTCAAAGATCTTGAGGCAGTAAAATATCTTCCAAGAATATCAAAGCCACAAGATTCTGTGTGTAAACCCTTCCAAGTAGGAAAGCTAACCAGGACATAGTTTAAATCCAAGAGTTCTACTTCAACAGAGAAACCACTCCAATTAGTTCATATGGATTTATGTGGACCATCAAGACAGGAAGGCACGGGGAAGGAAAACTACTTCATGCTGATCATTGATGATTACTGAAGACTCACTTGGGTTGCTTTTCTCAAAGAAAAAGTTGAAGCATTTGAGAAATTTAAAATATTTAAGGATTTAACTGAAAATAAAAAAGAAACAGGTAAAAGGAAGTAAGATCAGACAGAGGAAGATAATTTATGTCAAGTGATTTAAGGGAATTATGTGATAAACATGTGATCAAGAGAGAATACACAATCCCAGGAACTCCACAACAAAATAGAGTAGTTGAGAGGAAAAAAAGAATAGTTCGGCAAATGGCCAGGTCAATCATGAATGAGAAGAACATTGGTCAAACCTACTGGGTAGAAGTAATACACACAACAGTCCATGTTATTAACAAATCCCACCTCAGACCACACAATGACAAGACACCTTATGAACTGTGGTATGGAAGACCTGCTTCAATCAAACACTTCAAAGTCTTTGGGAGTAAGTTCTACATAAAGAATAATAATGAAAACCTTGGAAAATATGATGATATGGCTAATGAAGGTATCTTCTTAGGGTATGCTACAAACAATAAAGGATACATATGTTATAATAAGAGGTTGCATAAATTGGTTGATTGTATTGACATAAAGGTTGATAAAGAAATCCCTGTACGAGATGTAAGCAGTGTTGAATCAACAACAAAGGATATAAATGAAATTGAAGATGAACAGGTCCAAGAATCATAAAGAGAAGACTCTGAGTCAGTTGAAGATACAAATACTCAGGAAGAATCAAATCAACATACAACATCAAATCCTTCCTCCAGAATTACTCATAATAATCATCCTTCAAGTTAGATAATTGGTGAGAAAGACAAAGGTTTACAAACCAGGAGAAGGATAATCAAAGAAACCAAGCAATCACATATAGCCTTCATATCCATGGTGGAACCCAAGAAATTTAATAAAGCCATTCAAGATTTAAATTGGTTAAAATCAATGAATGAGGAACTAGATTAGATTGAGAAGAACAATACTTGGGAGCTTGTCCCTAGACCTGTAGATAAGAATGTAATTGGCTCCAAATGGGTGTTTAAGAATAAAATGAATGAACAAGGGAAAATTGTTAGGAATAAATCCAGATTGGTCTGTAAAGGGTATGCTCAAATAGAAGGACTGGATTTTGATGAAACATTTTCACCCGTAGCAAGATTAGATGCTATTAGAATGTTTCTTGCCTATGCTTTTCATAAAAAGTTTAAATTCTATCAAATGGATGTTAAGTCAGTTTTTCTAAATGGAGATATAAAAGAAGAAGTCTATATGGAACAACCAGAAGGTTTCTAACTGTCAGATAACCCTGACTTTGTCTGCAAGCTGAAGAAAGCCTTATATGGGTTGAAACAAGATCCTCGTGCCTGGTACTATAGACTGGATAAGTATCTTCAAGACAAAGGGTTCAAGAGAGGAATAGTTGACAACAATCTATATATCAAAAGAGAGGGTAATGATTTTCTCATTGTGTTGGTATATGTAGATGACATCATCTTCAGAAGTAATAATTCTTCATTGGTACAATGGTTTTCTTCTTCCATGCATTCTGAATTTGAAATGTCTATGATAGGGGAACTTTCATTTTTTCTTGGTTTGCAAATTACTCAGAGGTCTGAAGGAATATTTCTTTCTCAGGAGAAATATCTAAGAGAAATATTGAACAGGTTTCAAATGGAAGTTTCTACACCTATGAGCACACCTATGGTCACTGGATGCAAGCTAAGNGTCTATGATAGGAAAACTATTGTACATCACAACATCTCATCCAGACATAATGCATGTTGTTGGAATGGTAGGAAGGTATCAGTCTGCACCTAAACAGAGTCATTTGATAATCGTCAAAATAATATTCAAATATTCGAAAGGAACGATGAACTATGGCCTATGGTATCCTAGGAATTAGAATTTTCAATTATCAGTCTACTAAGATGTTGATTGGGCTAACTGCATGGATGAAAGGAAAAGCACGAGTGGAGGTGCATTTTTCTTAGGAGATTCTCTTGTAGCATGGTTGAGCAAGAAGCAAGATTCCATTACCTTATCGACTACAAAAGTTGAGTACATTGCAGCTGCCACTTGCTGTACCCAAGTATTATGGATGATTCAGACACTTGCAGACTTGGAGGTAAAATATACTGCACCGATCCCAATTCATTGTGATAATACTAGTGCAATTAGTGTGTCAAAGAATCCTATATTTCACTCCAACACCAAGCATATACCCATAAAGTATCACTTCTTAAGGGAACATGTGACCAACACTATTGTTTCTTTGCATTATATTCCATCCAAAGATCAGATTGCTGATATATTCACTAAACCACTTGCAAAAACTCAGTTTGAGTATCTACGCCAGAAATTGGGTGTGACCCCATTATCAAGATAAGTAGTGTATCTGATCAGGGGGAGAGTGCTCCTAGTATATTTGATTAGGGGGAGCATAGAGTCACTCTTTGATTTCTTTGACATTGATGTCAAAGGGGGAGAAAAAGGTGTTGTTTGTATGCTACATTTGGAGGTTTAAGCAAAATAGTGAATCCTTTCAAGGTTGCCATCAATGCCAAAGGGGGAGATTGTTGGAAAGTTTTACAGGAAGGGTGTGCTTTTCATTGATGGCAAGAACAACAATGACGATAGTAAATAGGAAAAGTATAATCTCAAGAGGAGAAGCGAATGGTATCCAAAGATCAAAGCTCAAAAGAGATGGCGAGGTGAATCTCAGAAGAATCATTGGAGGATTAGTCAATGATCAGATCAATTCAAGACCATTGATGTGCAATCACCAGATCAACAACAGGAATGAATTGCGGAGAGAGAAAGAAGCATTAAACGACTCTTTGGTTACAATCTCGCAATCGGTCTATATCGTTAGATCTTATAAACCCAAATATCAATGATTGTGGTTGATCTAACAAACGATCAGATTAAGTTGGATTAAGTCGTGACCGTCGGATGCAAAATCACTAGATCAATGACAGGGCTAGATTGTGGAGATCAAAAGGAGAATTAAATATTGTGCTATTTCCAATATCGCAATTAGTTAGGACTGTCAGATCTTATAGCCTCGAAGATCAACGATTGTGGTTGACTCACCAACAACGCACAACTTCAAATTGCGGAGTTTTGGTGACGAGTTAAATCACTCGCAAGTTGTGGTTCCACAACCATCCTTGATCATGGATATGCTTCGAGATTATTCATAACCATTGGATAATTTTAAAGTGGAAGAATAGGATAAGTGGTGATAAAGGGTTGAGAATTTGATTATCCGAATACCTATCAGCCATCGGATCAAACCCAAATTCCCGTTAGTCGTCGGATCAAACCCAAATTCCCGTCAGTCGTCGGATCATTTTTTAGTGGAACGATAGGATAAGCAAGGTAAGATCTGAGATCTCATTTATGCAAATTTTCGTTAGCCGTTGGATCATTCTAAGTGAAGGACAAGATAAGCTAGAAGAGTTGCATTGCAAATAGATCGAGATGTTGATCTAAAATCCTAATCAAACGAACATCATTCACTTCGGGTATAAAGATGTGAGGAGGTTACTCTCCGGAAAAATCTCACTTCAAAAATTCAGTTTGAGATTTGAAATTCCCGACGCCCGGAGACTCGGAGATCCAAAATACATTATCGACCACTGGATCATTTGAATAAATCTCAATCATCAGATCATCCAAAGAATATCTCAAGCATCAGATCGTTTGAAGCGAATCTGGGTCGTCTGATCTAGAAAAGACGTATCGACCACCGGATCACCCGAAGTAAATCTTAGTCATCAGATCATACAAAGAAGATCTCAAGTGTTGGATCGTCCGAAGTGAATCTGGGCCATCTGATCTAGTGCGTAAGTTTGAGATTTGATATTTCAGAAGTCCAGAGAACCGAAGGAGATCTCAATCATTGATAGAGGAAGGGGCCGCAAAACCATCGATCTATTTGAAAGGTCAAATTCCCAAAGTTGTAATATCCCTAAGGCAAAACCCAATTGTAATTGTAAATGCAAATGTACTTAAGATGGTGAGCTGTCTAATATCATTTTGTATGCACCTTTCATGGCATAGTGCGTGCATGTACTATGCAGTGAAATGATGAAGTGTGCACATTCCAGGATATTGCACACAACATCTTAAGATGTGCGTGATTGCGAGGCCAGCGAGCCTTTGTGTATATGGTATGTTTTATAGGTTGGTGAGCCAGTCATTATAAGCTAGGATGCTTATGTTTTGATTAGACCGGAGAGCCTAGATGTTAAAGGCCAGTGCAACTATTTTTGTATATGTCTCATAATTAGTATAAAATACATCGTTGCGTGCAGACCGACCACGCTAAAAGAGATGGGGGACTAAACTCCACTAGTTAGGGAAAGGGAGGGGCTAAGTTAAGGAAAGGGGCTAATCTAGGGAGCTTAAGCCAAAAAGGAATATTATATTAATATTCCTTAAATTATAAAGGATGGATAATTATTTTATCCTAAGTTCTAAAGTTGGGGACAAGTGGGCCAAAGTAGCTCCCAACATGACAAGTGTTAAGTTGGGGACATGCATACATATTGTTGGGACTTAGTTCATTTCCTATCATCTTTTCCATCATTCAGTCATCTAGTCAATCATCCATGAGCATGCACACACCCATTAAACTATCTTTCGTACCTTCATGACTGTACTTGACCCTGTATCCATGGCCATTTTTGTGAGGGTGTAGATGGTTAGCTTGGGAGATGGATTGAAGAAGCGGGTTGTCAGGCCCATGGGATATTGAAGAGGCGAGTTGTCAGGACCGCGAGAAATTCTCTGAGTGAGAGAATTGTTGGGAATTGATTTCCTGAAGGTGCTAAAATGCAACTACAGTGCTCTGAGACTTCATGTTTGGCCTGTTGTTGAAGCCCAGAAAGGAAGTGGGGTATCCGAAGGAATGTTGAGAAGAGAAGGGGCACACTTCTTGGGTGGGACATACATGTGGGGAATGAGGGACTGCAGGTTGTTAGTTTGAGTTGGAACCTATGACAGAGTCTTTCCTGTTGTCTATGAGCCTTTAGCCTGGTTAGGAATCCTTTTACCTGGGTGGATTTTAGTCCCAGCTCGGGGGTGACTCACTAGTGAGAGTGATGAACAGTGTGGTCTAAGGCTGGGAGGTTCATGGAAGGTCTGCACACATTTGGTGACATTCTTACCAAGATAAGTGCCAATTGTGTGATAAATTTATGTGCCAATTGTGTGATAAATTTACATGTTGCATTGTTATTTACATGTGTATTTTCATGGGTTTATTTTATGTGTGGTTATGACTATTTGTATATTTATGGGTATTTCTTGTATATGATGCATGTATATGTTTACTGTTATTTTTGTGTGAATCTGTGTATTTACATATGTATTTGTATGTTTACGTTTTATATATAATGCTTCTACAAGAGTTTTGTGTGTGTATGCTTTAATTGCATGCAGTCCTTCAAAGAAAAATTTAGGTGGCATAGCTCAGTTGCATACTGGGTATGTTACAGTATGTTCCACAGAGAGAGAGAACAGTAAGAGTTATATGGCATAGTATGGTCCAACATGGATGGCCCGGGACGTTATAGAAGTGGAAGCAGAGCCGTCGATTGAGAAGGATAGGTGTCCACAGATCATCGACTCCGGAAGATTGGCATACAGAGAAAAGTAGGGTTTGAGATTTGAAACTCCCGGAGCTTGGATCACGAAGTAAATCATAGCCATTGATTTAGGGAGGTTAGATCTGATCCACTTATTGTGAAAGAACAAATATGAACCATCCACTCAGGAGCACCGTCAAGATCGTAAGATTGACGGTCCTGTCGCATTGTGAGAATTGAAGATGCACGAACTTTAAAAAGTTGAAGGCGTGCTGCAATTGAAACCACGGTTTGGAGAAAGGACACGTGAAGTCTCGAGGTGGATTGCGGGGAAAAAATTAGTTTGTTTTAAACCACCTTTGGATGCACCCACAATCATGTGGTCACATGAGATCATCACCCAAGGTCATATCGAGAAACAAAGTTGGTGCTCACTAGACCAAGATCGGGAAGTGCCTTTTGAATAGGCATTTGTTCACCGCTGGTGGTCATGTGAAGGAAGGGGCTTAGAAGCCAAAGAAGCCAAAAATGACTGATTGTAGTTACCAGAGATGACGAAGAGTTGCAACTATCAGAGAAGCCAAAAGAATCTCAGGATAACTCCTGCTAGTGATGAACAAGTTCAGGATAACTGCCAGAGAAGCCAAAGAATCTTATCATAATGACCACTAATGATGAATGGACTCAGAATAATTGCCAGAGAATATAAAGAGTTCAAATGATGATCAGGCAGAGGACTAGGCATGAGAAATACATGCAGAACATAGATGAGAGTAATGCGGGAGTCTATGGTGAAGTGAGTGTGGAGATTGAGACGAAGTGAAACATCTGAAGTGGATATTAAAGGCACAGTGTATAGCATGTAGAGGAGTGCGCAGCAGGAAAAAGAACAGAGCATAGAAGCTAAAGAAGGCAGAGGAGACATGGAGCTGTAACAAACTATATCTGAGACAAAGCAAGTAAGTAAAGTTTTATATCTCAGGGTGGTGCTAGGGAGGATTGTTTTCCTCAGAGTTTCAAGTGGGTGCTTGAACACAGGGAGTTGTAGCTTCCATCTAGTTGCAACCAAAAAAATTAGGGTGGTAGGGTGGTGCAAGAGAAAACCATTGTTCTCTGTTATATAGGTTGGTGCCTGTGTGATTGGAATTTGGTGCTTCCATCCAGTTGGTGTTGGAACACTCAGGGAGTTGGTGCTTTCTTCTAGTGCATGATAGAGAAACCAGAGAGTTGGTGCTCTCAAAAAGTTGCAGCTTATTAAAGAAGAGGTTGTAGCCTCATTTTGAGTTGGTGCTCAAAGAAATATGATGTACAGAACTTAAAAGACTGCCTATCATTCGAAGAAGAAGAGGTTTTCTCCCTTTATGGGTTTCCTTGTGAATATCTGTCTCTATGTATATCATATGTGTGATTAATGTTTGTTATTTCTGATGTTCATGTCTTACATAATCTTGATGATAACTTGGAGAAGGTTAATAATATTTTAATAGGCATAAAATTGTTTAATCNCACTGCCGCTCTAAGTTGTCTTAGTAATTCCAACAGTATTAATGATGGGCATGAAATGGTTATTACCAAAACATAATTATGAATGAAGGTGACAAGTTGAGACTATTTCAAAACATCTTTTGGTATAAGGGACAATTTATTTCTTTCACATAAAGCCCTTATATTAAAACAATTAGATAATATTGTTTCTAAAAGTGATGTTCTATGAAAAGGTTTCTTATAAAAAAAAATAATCCACTTCATGCTCTTCATTTGTTATTTCGGTTAATGTCTAGTCATGAGTTAGTGAGGCAAATGTTAGGGATCAATGGTTTAGTCAATAAAAGTGATTTCATTGGGATAAGGGTTGGTAGTTAATGGTTAAGGGATATGAATTAGTGGATTATATGTTAGTGATCAATTATGACATAGTATCAAATAGTGTTAATGTGTTAGGGTCTAGGGAGTTTTGAACTAATTAGGAGTTAGAGGTCAAGTAGGGTAAGGGGTTATCAACTTTGAGGTAAGTAGGTTACTAATTACTTGTAGTGGCTAGTGGGATGAGGATTAAGGAGATTAATTAGTTATGGAATTTTCTAAATGTTCTTCCTTTTGGCATTTTCACCGGAATTTGATGATACAAATCTGGGAGAAATCACAATTTTCCGTTGTTTAAATCGAATTTTGAATGAAAAAATGAATTCAATGTCCTAAAAAACTCCTAAGGATCTCGGATTATTGTTAAGTACCAAAGATATGAATACATAAATGCCACAACATATCCAAGAAAAATATAGAAAAATCCTCCTTTATTATTATAGAAACCCTTGAGGTAGGGAAACACTGTATAATAGATCTTATTATGGAAGGGATCCTCTCATATTCACTTGGAATCCTCCTAATGAGATACATGCTCCAAATACAATACTTATTGACTTCCTATTAAATTTCTCATAACCCTGTTATATAATCCTACCTATCATCTAAGAACATTCTAGAGGAGGAATCTTCTAGAAGTGGAACCTCCTAGTAATTCCTCTTACATTTATTCTATTCATATTAGTCCTTATTTACTAATAGTTGCCTTAATACATAACAATATCTTTCTACTATTATTCTCCTTGGGTACCTCCCTAGATACCCCATATTATTCCCCTAGCTACACTGCATTCCATCCCCCTTATGAAAGCATTGTCCTCAATGCTTATTATGAGAGAGTACAACCATATACCAGGGTCCCATGGAAAAGTGTGGACCATAATGTTGAAGTAGTCTAGAGAACCACGATCTCATGTAGGAGTGTGAGCCACCATGATTAATTAGTCCAACTGCCACCGTAAGCTTGTGTCCCATGTCCAAGTGCTGATGTGAACTCCATGTTGAAGATATCATAACTCAATATCCAATTGAAAATGATGCTCCAAATATCGACACTGGTCATGTGGATCCAAATATGTAAAACCAACCAAAAAATCATCCACTAGCATGGGAGAAAAAACCGAAAGAAGAGTATGCATAGAAGGCTCTTGTTTACTCTCGAGGACGTGTTCAACAAAAGGTGGAGTAGAATCTTCAAATAGAATATGAAAGTAGTTGTCATCCTAGAAAGGACAACTATCCATATACCAATCATCACAATCATTCTCGTAATCATACCAAACATATATTTCTTGAGTATATTATCATGTGATGTGATTGTACTTGGTATTCATAATATATCTCTCTTGAATATTTTGTTGTTTAAATTTGAACTCTTCAAATGTTGTCTCGATGGCTTCCATCATCCCTCAAATATCATGTTGAATTGATTTGAGGATTTGAATATCCATTAGAAACACCACATATAATATAAAAAATGAAGTCTCTTAAAACGCTCTATCCAATGGCACCAATCTGGTAGCAATCTGAGCACCCTATCAAAAGTTATGAGCACTGCGGTCTCATCGTTGGCACGAAAAACCCCAAAAATGGTTGATTTTAAATCAATGATATCTTCACTTTCATATCTCTGATTCAAACGATTTTTTTTTTGAAATTGGACAAAATTGTGAGAGAAAGACAGATATACAATTTTTTTGGGAAAATTCAACACTGGTTTCTATAGAAATATGTAAAACCACGTGGATGTCCATGGAAAGCCCTAAAAATTTGCAGATTTTAAAATGTCGGTATCTTCACTTCCCAGACTCCATTTCATACGATTTTTATTTATTTTTTTATTTTTTTCTGAGAGGGAATCAGATATAAAACCATTTTCTACAAATTCCACATAGAAATCTATAGGATTGGTCCAAAGTGGTGCTGCCCTCTTTTATTTTCTTGAAAAATCTGCAAAAATAGAGAAACAAATTGTCCCTTTTTGTGGCTGAAAAAAGTGCTCTGATACCACTTGTTAAGTACCAAAGATCTGAATATAGAAACACCACAATATATGCAAGAACAATATAAAAAAAAA